>VDFB02369877.1:0-31909 GCA_007258455.2 Sequoia sempervirens | reverse complement strand
AGGATATACAACAATGTAAGGATAGTGTTAAGAAACATGAGGATTGAGATGATGATGGATTGATTGGATTTGATTGATAAGGATTTTGAAGCTTGCTTTGGAACAAAATTTGTTTGGATAATTTGATGTGACATTGAAGCATATGTTAGATGCAACTGATATTGATTTATTGGATCTATGTTTAATTAAAATGTTCGATAAGGAACATCTTCTCACAAAAATATGCCACGGGCTAGTGATTTGGAATTTGGCTCACAAATGCTTTGACCAATTTGATTTCTCATTTTCCAATGTTTGGATCACCACATAAGTTGGAAGATATAGATCAAGATTTATTCCCAAAGCAAGATGTAAATATTTTGCCCCAGTGTCTAGCAATGTTTGAAATGTTATGGATGGTTGCCTGGATGGGTGTGTGGATGGATGGATCTGGTAAGCACACAAAGGATGCCAAGTATTATCTTGCTAAAAGATAAGGTCTTCAAATAAAGGATGCTCATTTGGATAATGCTTCATGGCTTAGATAATGCTAGGTAGGATAGGATCAATAAAAATGACTCGTGTCAAGATATTTACCATAAGCAACTACAAAGTGTGCACCAAACTTTGTCAAGATCAAGATAATTTGGAAGATGGATGCAAATGGATGAAAATGGATTGGATAAATGGTTCATGGATGAATGGATTTATTATGGATAAGATGGATGGAATGTTGGATTAATTATGGATGGGATAAGATGCTTCTACCTAAACTAGCACACGTAGATGCTCGATTCTACACATGATGCCTATTTTCCAAGTTTTCATCATGGTACCTGTCCAAAGCACCATCATAGTGGTTTTCACTGGAGCACGATTTTTATTTTTACTATTTTCATAATTTTTTTTATTTTTTTATTTTTTGAAAGATTTTAAGCTCATGTTAAACCACCTGGTGGTGCTGAAATAGATGCTTCTGTCATAATGTGCCACCCATATCCTACTTTAAGAAGTTACTTTTCTAAGATATGTGCTCTTTAATGCAACTTTTAAGATTCTTGATCTACTTTGTTGATACTAGAGTTAACTTTGTCTTTGTGCTCACATCACAATAGGATGCCTTCTAAATCCTTATGATGAAGGGTGGATGCCAATAGATGGTCAATGTAAGAATTGGATATCATGAGTGGAGGCGTGGATAGAGTGTGTTTAGGAATAAAATATGGATTGGTTGATAGTTTGAAAGCTTTGACTCTCCAAACTTGGGAAGATGAGCAATAATGGGTGGATACGAAAGTGTGCGTGGAATTAGGACCAACTGCTTGATATACTTTGTACGTTGCTTGAAAATCCTACTTTTTCCTTTGTGGACATCTTCGATGGATAATTTTCCCTTTTTTTATTTTTCCCCATAGTTTCTTTGACTAATGGAGTTTGATAGGGATAATATTTCTTTGTATTCTTTGGTATCCATGTGTATTTGATTTCTCCATTATGCTTCGCTACTTATTTTCCTTTGATGATGTTCTTCTTGCTCTGATTCTCATCCTTCTTTTGATGTTGGTCCCAATTTGTGGATGGGGTGATGGGTGGATTAAGATTCGTGGCGTGGTTGGTTGTAGTATTGGCATTGGTTTCACCATAAGGACTCTTCGTGCTCCCTATGTTGATGCTTGCACTAGATAAAATCTCCCACAATATTATAGAGGTATCACTGATATTTTTAGATCCCTTAATTTTTGAATAACCAAGCCCTTGATGCTTAGGATTTCCAATAATTTGCACTGGTTCTAGGATACCCTATTCATGTAGGCCTAATCCTCTACCTTGATAATTCATTCATTGAAATATTTTATTTGCAATAGGATATGATTTACCTTGGAAACAAGGTGCTACTCCTCAGCTCTGTTGTGGATCTTCAAAGGTGATAGATTCTTCATTGATAAGATAGCTTTCCCTAAAAAAGGTAGGTGATCCAAGTTTATAAGTGATAGGATCCTCCGTAAGTGGGATAACTTCCTGATTCATATCTTTGGCTTGATATCGTGAAATATCATATTTTAATGCTTCTTCAATAGGTGTTGATGATTTAATATCCACATAAAATTCTTCCTCATGATTCATTTTGGATATTCCTTCATAGGATGTTTCTGATTCACAACTTCTATAGAAGCCTTCTTCATGACCCATTTTTGATATGTCTCTAGATTTTTCTATATCTTGATCATGTGTACAAATGGTAAGAGTAGGAGACTCTTGTTCCTTGGTAATAATATCAAGAGTATGAGACTCTTTTTTTGAATTAAGATCATCTACATGTCTATTAGGAGTTAGCATCTCATGGGTAGATGGAGGAATATGTGTTATATGGATATGATCATCATTTTCGACATCTTGTATAGATAAGAGAGTGTCCATTAGATCATTGTAGTATCTTGGAGATACAAATTCTTGATCTTGATTAATTTTGGAATTGATTTTAACATGGAAAAATTTCAAAGGATGGATTGCTTATAAAGGGTTCTTGGATATCTTCATTAGGAATGGAAAGTGGCTCAATATCTTCTTGATCTTTGAGTGAATTTGGATCAAGTGTTGAGTTGAGGATTCCTTCAATATCTATAACCATGAGGTCAAAGTATGTCAATATGTCTTGGAAAGGACCATTGCTATACTTTGGTGAAAGATGTTGATCATGCTTTGGAATAAATTCTTGATATATGTCTTCTAGCTCATTAGGTGATGTAGATACATTTTCAACATGATTATTGGTGGAAGGATTGTCGATTATAGGTTCAAATAATGTTAACACTCCTTTGAATATATCATTGTTGGATATTGTTGAGGGGTATTTATCATGATCAAAAAAGTAACTATTGATGTATGTTGATTTGATCTTCAGATGAGGTAGAAACATCTTCAAGGTGCTCATTGATGGATAGATCTTGATCATTATTTTCAACAATTGTGGTGGAGAGATTGTCAATGCTATCACTAGTGGTTGAATCTTCATCGTTGTTCTCAATAGTTATTATTTTTTTGATCAATAAGGTCTTGGATGAGATTTTTGAGTTGAATACAATTCGATGTTGTGTGTCCCTTTATTTTGTGAAAATCACAAAGGTGCTTCTCATTATACCTTGGTGGTTTAACTTCAAGCTCTTGATAATTTTCATAAAAGGGTATTTTGATGATATTTTCTTGTACCAACCGTTGCATGACCGATTTGATTGGTCCCCCAAGTGGTGTGTATTTTCGTTTGTTACCTTGTGAGATTTGTACTTTAAATTAACCTTGTGGTGATTGATTTTGGAGATGTGGTGATTGATCTTTGAGATGTGAGGTTGGGTTTGTTGTTGATGTTGTTGATCTTGATATCCAACCTCTTGGACATTGAGATTGTTCTGATGGTTGTGGACACAACTCAATGTTTTGATCACATAGTTCAACCAATGGAAGAGTGTATTGATTTTGGGCTGGAGATGTCTCTTGGTGCAATGACTCGACTATTTTGGTAAGTGTAGAAATTTGATCTTTCCAAATTTGATATTGATTTTGATCTTCACTCCCTTGATATAGTTGATTTGGTTTTGGTTCAAGCAGATTTGGAATGTACACTTGTGGTGTTTGTAAGGATCATGGACAAAATTGATTTGGACAATATTTTGATTTGGGATGATATTTTAGATTTGGCATTATAGGTTGAAATTGAACATTGTTGTGGTTGGGAATCACATTGCCTTGATTTAGGTAACTTTGATTTTGCATGGTGTTACCTTGACTTGGATCAATACATGGAGTTGTTAACATATTGTTTGGACTTTGAATAACATTTGTATGATTCGAAAACATATCTATCCCAAAGTTTACCAATTATGGATTTGAAATATTCATGTTTGGTAAACTTGTACTTGATATATTCACATTTGGCATGTATGGATTTGGTGGGATAATGTTGTTTTGTTGAATGCATTGATTGTTTGGTTGATAGATTTGTAGGTTTGGACTTTGATTTAAATCTACCATAGGGAAAGGTTTTCCAACATTTAGATTTTGCATACTCACATTTGTTGTGTCATTGAGGTTTGTAGGAGATAATGACCCCATGTATGGATTGTATGAATGTGAGTTTTGATAATCAATTGCCATTGCAAGGCTTTGATAGTTTGGTTGACTTAAATCACTCATGATGTATGGAGCAAGTTTATATTCCATGTTCTTATTGTGTTTTGACCTTGTTGACCTCTAAGGGATTTAGGACCAATGATGAGATGAAGGATGAAAGGGGTGAATGATACGATTGTTGAACTTTTAGGAAATTTGGATCAATGCTAGACTTTAGGGATTTTTAGATTTATTGACTTTGGATTTGATTTGGATTTGATTTGAATTTTGGATAATGAACTTTCAAACCCTAAGATGTTGGATGTTATCTTGGAATAAACTTTCCCACAAGGTGATATTTAACTAAGTGTATGAAGAAGGATTCATCTACACTCACTTAGTCAAACAAAATGATTTTGATTTTGATTTGAAGGATTTTCCAAAAGTCTAATATGAATGGTTTTTCCAATGGTTCAAAAGTTGTTTGTGAGATGGGATTTGATTGATGTTTGAGATGGATGAAATGATTGGTTGTTTTGATCCTAAATGAATCTAAGAGGGACTTGTTTACAAGACCAAGGTTTTGAAGAGCATGCTTTTCCCTAAGAGTGCTTCAAACCAAAAGATCAATGTTTGCTCAAAAGACCATAAGAAAAAAGTTAAACAATCACATGTGTGGGGTTCAATTGATTTCATTTTGATTAATGAATTGATTTTACCACATCCACACTTCTTGCTTAGTTTTTCAAACTAAATGTCTATGTCTCAATTTTATTTCATTCCACAAGGTCCATTATGTGGAAATCAAGAGAATCAAGGCAATAGTTCCCTAATGTTGACTTTAGAGAGAAAATTGAGATATAAATCCAAATACTTAGAAGCCTCTAAGGATGAAATCCTTAGGGACAAGTAGTAGCACTTGGATTTTTCAAAGGTATTTGCTCCTTCTAAAGGTTTGAAATTTTATGTCTTTCTTGAATGTTTGTTTTCAAGTTTTGATATTTCAAGCAATGTGTTTGACTAACTCGCAAATTGCACAACCCTAGGATGGAAAAGAACATATTTGTTGAATTCCCACTTGGATAAATCCAGGTGTTCTTATTTAGAGCGGATGATTAGAAGCTTGACCACACTAGCTCCCATCCATGACACTCACTTCTACGGGTCAGCCAAGCTTCAGTTCTCATGAATCTCGCATGACGAACTTTTCATCTCTACAAAAAATTGCAAGTATGTGGGACAACTCCAGAGGTTCGACCTCCTGACGCCAACAAATATTGGGATTTTTGGCTACTACACAATGGTTCATAATAAGGTAATTTGGTTCAAAGGACACAATGATGAGCTCCCTCAAGAGGTCTCCCAACCCTTAGAACAAGGGATTTATGTATCATAAAGATATTGGGGGAGAGTTGTTATGCCTTTGCATAACCACCCCATTTTAAATTTGATTAAAATGGGACCCCTTCCCCCCCCTCTTTTTCTTTAAATTATGACATCTTTTGGGCCTGTGGATTTTATTGCTTTTGAGGTCCTTAGTTGTTCATCTCACCCATCCAAGTCGTTCCCATAGGTTGCACGTTGAAAACTTAAGTTTTAAAGCAAAGTTTGGATTTTCACCCTATTTCAGGATTTTCTGACCCATCCGGATTTTCCCGGATTCCATCGTAAACCCGACAAAGTAATTTCAATGTTGGACGTTCAGAGTTTCGGGCTCTTCGTGGAATTCCGCCTGGGTTAGATTTTTCTAGATTCCGCTTCGCTGTCGGGTTTCTGAATTTCGGGTCACTGAGACTTACCGATCGCTGAGAGTTTCTTAACTCTCTCTGCCTGGGTGAATCTCTCACCAATGTGTGTTCCCAAATGGTTTCCATGCCTTGCCTTGTTTGTCAATGCCTCAGTTTGATTCAGGTGGGGTTTTATGAAGACCAGTTCAATTTGACGCGCTCTGAGTTGGTTGGTGAGTTTCGCCTTTATTGTATTAATCAAAGCTTGCTCAGGAATGGTCCATTATTCATTGCAAACCCACTACGAACCTTGTCGAGTGTGTCCAAGTTCCATCTAGGTAATCTGAGCTTGCCCCTCTTGTTCATGCTGGAGGTCTTAACGGTTGAATCTAGGGCATCACTGGTTTGTCATACACTTTAATTATTTGACTCCTCAGGTAGTCTGGATCCAAAGGGATAAATAGAAATCATGAATTAGATTCGAGTCGACCTCAAGAGATTCAGAATTCATTGAGTTTCGATCACTTCATGAAAAGTCGAGCGTGATGAAGGTTTTTCGAGATTCCGAAGACTCCGCAGAATTTCCATGTCTCTGAATTTTCCCGGATTTTCTACCAAGCTTCGAGTGACTTGAAATTGTTGACATAGGAATGATTTAGGTGATGAATGCTTGATATTCCATGCTTATTTTGATGGATTTCACAATGTTATATGCATTCCTTCTTCATTCGAATGATCTATTGGTGAGCCTTATGCCTACTTTGGGATTCTCCGTTCTGGCCATATTTTCTCGGTTTCCTTCAGTTTTCCAAAGTGCAAAGTTTTGGGTTATTTGTGGAATTCCAGTCCAGCCAGATTTTTTTTCTGAATTCTCTGCTATGCTTTGTGGAATTTAAGAAATTGGATAAAATTGATGAATCTAATGATGGATGTTGAAACATATCTTGCTTTAGCTTGATGAATTTCACTGTTGTATGTTGCTTGTGTTCATTTTGATGATCCATTGTTGACATTGGTGCTTCATCGGGAGAATTCGCCTAGTTCAGAATTTTCTAAAATTCTTCCCAGATTTTTTTTCCCCGGTTAACTTGAAATCCCGAACTTCACAGTGTTGATGCTTAATGGCTAATTTAATGGTTTTATCATGATTTTAAGCTAACAAGTCTTCGATGAAAATGTTGTTAACATTTGGATTCTCACATTGGTGTTTGATGAATGTAGGTTGGGTCTAGCAGGACGATGGTGGCTGGAGAGGCTAAAGGACACAAAGGGATCATCCATCTCTGAAGCAAAAAAAAAATGAAGCTAGAAGAAAAGAGTAGGATTCCTGAGGGCAAGATGGCATCACTGCTTCGAGGTTTCAGATACCTGACATGAACACCCTACTACAAAGGACTAAGGCTATCTTGGGATACGCGAATCGGGCATCACCGTTTGAGGTTTCAGACACGAATATGAACACCCTCACTACAGCTGACCAAGGCTATCCTAGGATACAAGAATCCGGCACTACCGACGACGCAATGGTCTATAGTAAATCATTAATGAATATCAATCCAACAAGAGAGACTGGGACAATACGATGGGGCAGCTGAAGAATAATATTAATGCTATTGAATGGCGAACTAGGATTTCACCTATGCCACTTGCAGATAGCTTGCAAAGGACATTCTTGGTGACGAGGACCAGAATGGAACAAGGTATGGGGGAAGTGGGGGAAGCAGTTAATGCAAAGTTGCATCAAAAGTTGTGCTTCCTCATTGTTTCGCTTTGCCTCTTCTTCACGCGTTTTGGTTTGAGTTATGTGGGAGATCCTGGGCCGATCTGGTTGGTGCTCGTGCATTTAATGCATGTTTGACTTTGTTTCAAATTCTTTTGGGGCCGACTTGTTCTATGACCGAATTATTGTAAACCCTAACTGGGCCGACACATCTAGCGGGTTTTATAAATATGATGTTTCGCCTCTTTTGTAAGGGTTAGAAAAGGTTAGAAAAAAAGTTAGCGGATTAGTTAGCAAACTGGGGGATTCAAAGTGTAGAGAAAATCAAGAAGTCGAGTAGGAGTTAGAAGTTATTTTATTCTGAGCAGTCGCTGTAATACAAAAAGACTCGAATTGTTGCTATCTTTGGTGATTCAATACAACTAAAGACATTGTGTTCTTGGTGAATTCTTTGTGTTGATCTATCTTGCATGGTTCTTGCTATTTATCTTTTGTGAATTAGGAGAGTAGAGGCAGAAACGTAGAGGATGGGATATCGAAAAAGCAAGTTAGGGTTTTCAAGTAAGTTAGACATTTTTTTGCAGTTCAGCAAGAGGAGGAGGTGATGTATCTTCCTGATTTTCTTAGCATAGATGGAGATAATTTGAAGACATGGGTTTTTGTACACTGGTGATCTTGCCGAGATTTGTAAATGTTGCTTATCTATTTCATTGATAGTAGGAGCAACCAGACTTAAACCTACTTTATATTATGCTTTAGAATGGTATTCATTTTGGGTTAATCATTTGATTTGAAAAGCTTTCAAGGAATGAAATTTTATCTTATGTTTTGTTTGAATGATGATTTGATTAGTTGAATGAATCAACATTCTTTCAGGTTTGAAAACCTTGATCTATCTTTTTCTATTTCTTTAAAACCCGGTTAAAAGTAAGTTTAGATAGATGTTTGATCTTGCAACAATCCAGAAGCTCAAAACCAGCAGGCCCCTTGAATATTACAGCCATATTGACCACTTCGTGAAACAACAATGTTGTGAACCAACATCAAGGACCTTGGGAGGTGATCAGTTTGATTACTGATTGTCTCTTTCAGGAGAGGTGAGATACTTTTACTTTTATCTTACCTGCATGTTGTGGGTCAACTTGGCACCTCAACAAGAGCTATCATGCATCACTTTGTTGATTGCAAACTTTCCTTGCAACCACAAATTTGTATAGTGGTTTGGAAGAGCCTGGCTTATGCTCGTTACCTCTTGGGTCATTCCCTTGGGGTGAGTACTTTTTCCCACCAAGGAAGGCCCTCTAAAGGTGAACAATAGCGAGTAAGTACATCCATAGTTCGATCAATCTTTGTTTGTGTGAACAAAGAGAGAACACACACGATGCATTTTCTCACACTAGCAAGTTTTGTTCAATTTTAAAAGCCCAAATTTGAAGTGTGGAGGCAATATTTTAGATAACCTAATGTCACCAAAATTATTTTGATTCTCAAGATCATCGTGAAACGCGAGAGAAGTGCATACACATTTCAATGGTATTAGCTTGTAAAAAGGATTACAAAACAAGATAAGCACATGTTCATTTTAATCCTCAAAGCAATGATGGATTCTTTTTATAGCACCAAAACCAAGTGTTTGAAGTTGTTTGTTCAATTTTTAAGACCCAAAATCAAATCTAGTGAGTTTCTAAGGTTCTTTTTAACCAACTTGACAAAGCTTGAGTTGTTTGTAAATTTTATGCCCAAAATAATTCTAGTTGGTCCTAAAGCATGAATAGAAAATAACATATGACGGGTTATTTTTCCCATGAGTGTTTAAAAACACTATTACAATGAGTATCATGCTTTTTATTTCACTTCCATGCTCCATGATCCTTTAAAACTTGCAATCCAAGCTCCAAATGTTAGATGAAATCAAGAAACAAGAAGATATGAGGGTTAGATAAATGATTAAGCATAGAAACCCTAAAACTTAGACCAAGTTACAATGTGATTTGACTTTAGGTGAAAATTTGAAAATTTTAACTCTATCAAAGTTGAGAAACACCTACACCATTGGATAGCTTATGAAATTCTACCCCATTTCAAAAAAAAATCTCTAAAAAAGACCAAAATATAGCCATTTTAAGATTGAGTGCAAAAGCAAGAAAAAAAAGGTGTTGCTATATAGCGATGCCAGAATGATTGCGTTATTGTTTGAGGATTTCAATGTCACTATGCTAAATTTAGCATCTCTCTATGGAAAAATAGAGACCGCATTTGCGTTGCTATTTCCTCCAATGTCACTATTTGACCTGGAAAAACAAAAAATAGAAAAAATGACGGAAATAGAGAAAAAAATGTGTTAATTTTGAGAATTCTACCCTCCTTCTAGCACCAAATGTAGAATGATTTGTCTAAACCTGCTCAAACATGGAAAAACAAGCAAACATTAGTCCTCAAACAAGTTTAACCAAAAATTCCCCATGAAATTCATTCAAACACAGAACAAGAAAACGTCATGAAATATCAAATGAAAGCTAATGAAATCTCATTCAAAATGCTCAAACCAACATCCCATGGGGGAATTAGTGCTTCTTTGATGTGGAGAGAAGCCCTTTCCCAATTACTTGATAAGTTTGATGATGATTGATTGATCCTTGGTGCAAAATGCCAATAACCTTACTATGAATGATGAACTCTTATGCTAACACGGATGAAATGTGGATGAAAATGGATACTTTGAATTCAAAATGACTATAATAACCTTGCATAAAACTTGTGAATGATTGTAGATTCAAATGAGCATAATTATCTTACATGGATTTTGGATGCCAAATCAAATAGAGAAGGCATCTATTTATAATGGAGAAGGATTGGAGAATGAAGAATAGGATAAATGTGGGATTAAAGATGGACCAATGACATTGTGCCACTTGACAACATTCTAATGAAGGAGAGTGGGGCACATTTTGAACAATGTGCATGTTAAAGGCATGTAGGTGGAATTTGAATTTGAAGAAGTGACTTGTACAAGAGGGGATGTAAGTGCCTTTAATGCCAAGTTGGCTCAAGGAGAGGACATGTAAGAGTCTTTAATGCCAAGTTGGAGGAAAAAAGTCCTTTGGGAGGGAGAATTCAAATAAGTGGAATATTCCAAGAATATGCCATATTTGAATGGAAATAGGAGGAATTAATAAATAAAATAAATTGATTTACATGTGCAACTTGAAAAAGCTAGAGGAATGGAGGATTAGTGTTAGGAGTTAATTAGGATTAATTAACTTATATGAAGTTAGTTTGATTTGACATTTGATCTAGATGCTTGAATTTATTTAAAGCAAATGAGAGGATTTTGGAAGATTAGTATTTTAATTAAATAAAATTGATTTATTCAATTAAATGAAGAATATTAAGATTTAATTAAATAAATTTGATTTATTTAATCAAAGAGAGAACATTAGGATTTAATTAAATAAATTTTATTTATTTAATCAAAGAGAGAACATTAGGATTTAATTAAATAAATTTGATTTATTTAATCAAAGAGAGCACATTATGATTTAATTAAATAAAGTTGATTATTTAATTAAAGGAGGAATTTTGATGAATTAATTAAATAAAGATTATTCAATTAATTGATTAGTGTAGAAATGATTAAAGAAGAATCGGTGTTAGTCAATTAGAATCGAGTGCATGAAATTGATCAGGATATTTTGAGTGTCTACAAAAAGAAAGGAGCCATACTCACGTTATAATTTTGTAGCAATTGTCTGAAGATCTCATAAGTGCATAGACATTTCAAGGAAATATGGAGTTACATGGTTTCCACTCATCTTTCATCCACTTATTCTCCTCTTTCTAGTACCACATCGGATAGGGAAGAAACACAGGGAGGAAGAAGTAGTAGAGAACACCGGATTGGAAAATCTCATTGATCAAAAAGGATATTATCTGAAATAGAAAAAGGTAGTTGACATTGTAGCTAATTTCAGGAGATAGCTCTTCAGCATAACCCCCAATCTTAAAAGTTTCTTAAGGATAAGCAAATACTTTAGTTGGGGGGAATGATGGGTTCTAGATAATGGCTAGTTTTTCCTTCATCAATTATGCTTTTATAATTTCATTTTATAAGTTTCACAAAAATTTCCAAGACTTCATACATCTTTCATATGCCTTTTATGCACTTTGACAGACCTAAATATATGGAAATATAAATATGATATATTGATATATGCTTGTGTGGATGTATGAATGTTCATAGGATTTAGTATGTTTTTTATGGTTTAATTATGATTGTTAATGATTTGATTACCTTGGTAGAAAAACTAACATCTTGCAACCAAGAAGACTATAGCCCACAACAACTGGATTTCTAGCCTGCAACAAAGGACTATGGACGATTGCAGGGGAGAAGCCAGAATAATTAGAGAATGACAGTTCCAGAAGGAAGTGAAGACTTGGCTATTGAATAGTCAGCCATGAGTCATCACAATTGCACTTTTATCCACCAATAAGATAACTAGTAGAAGAAGTTTATTCCAAATAGGAGTAACCCATGATGTGACAGTTTCTAGGAAACATGTTCCTATCATGGTAGTTAACCGTTAGGGGCAGAGTCCTAGTTTGATTTTCCTTCTTCTATTTCATATTTATTGTTTTTTCTTTCAAACTATCCTCTCCCTATCCTTGAGGGAGATTGGGTGTATGCGTTAATGTTCTATTTTCAGTCCTTAGTGAATAAGACTCCTCTCAAGCCTATATATTGGGATTTTTGGTTGAGGAGCAGATCTAGTGGTAGTAATAGTATGATTGTTTTTACCAGTTAATAGTAATTGTTGTTAGTTTTAATGTTATCAAGTTGCAATAGATATGTACTACTGAATGAGAAATATTTTAGAGATTCTTGTCAAACTATAAGAAGTTCAGTTTTTATGCAATAAAGGAGTTTAGTTCGTTGTCATTATTTTTTGATCAAGTAGTGAATATTTGATATCTTTTGTGGGCATAAAAACTCAAGCAAGGGCCATTGGAGGTATTTCTAACTCACCTTATTTTTTGTTACTAGATTAGATGCTACATTATTGAATTTATTTAAGATAAGTTTCCAATTATATGCATGTGAATTTCATGAATGATATTCTATAGCATGAATTACATTGAGTTATTCTTTGGAGAAGTTAGAAGTTAGATGTTAGGAGTTAAAACATAGAAGTATTAGTCATTTGCAAGTTCATAGTGAATAGCTAGCGGTTATAGTATTAAGTAGTAAGTACCTGCAACATAAGCAACAAATTTATGTTTGTTCCCCTCTTTAGCAATTTCATGCTTTATTTCCTTTTCCAGATTTTATCGTTCTTAGTACATGCGTGACAACCTATGTTTCATCAATATAGGGCATAATAGGATCCTTGAATGCACATATAGTCTCAACACTGCCAAAATCTTATGAGCCCTAGTTGATAATTAAATGCAGTCTTTTGTGAACTGTTCAGTTAGGAACCCATCCTTTGAATTACGTGTCTACTCGCAAACACCAAGTTAACTAGACATTAGAAATGCCTTACACCATAATACTATGTCCTACTTTTTGGCCAAAGTGGGACATTGAAATCAACATTTTTAACTAGATTTCCACTTTCTATCACCCATAGCAACTCAACCATCAAGAATTTGAAGATGATTTCAACTAGTGATTTTTGAAATTCTTTATATAGATTGTAAATGCATTTTTTTAATTAAAAATTATTTGTGAATTTTTAAGGTAAGTTTTAATTAATTATTTTTTATAGTTAACATCATTTTAAAAAGTGACATTTATTTGATATCACATAACTTTTTTACAAAAAAGTATAAAATTATAATTTTTTAAACATAGTTTAGTAACACGAATAGTTGATTTTCTAATATGTTAATACAAACAAGTGTGTTAGGTATAAAGGCATTTGGAATCCTGGAAAAAGAAATTGCAAACATGTGTTTGAAGTCCATGTCAAACTTTTTATCTTGTTATTTGATATTTACCAATTCTTGGACAAGAATAATGGATCACTAAGTGGAAATTTATTTTCAAGTGCAACCACAAGGTCATTCCAAGAAGAAAAGTAATATTTTGAAAAAGCATACCATTTGTGTGCCTTTCTACATAAAGACCTAAGAAAAATATCATCCACATGTTCCATCTTCAAACTAAAAAAATTCTATGAATTTTGAAAATGCCTCAACATGTGCATCTCTTTCATTAATATCACACTTTTTAATAATTTTTGAAGATTAATTATAATTTATACATAAGTTTATTTGATATCACATAATTTTTTCTATAACTATACAAATTTAAAAAAAAAATATTGTTGAAATAAGAACATCAATACTTAGTGCATAGATATTTTAAAAGAAAAATTCTCTATTTTTCTATTTTCTTGTGTATGTGAAACAAAGACCTCGATATTTGGTAAAAAAAGTATGTTCACAAGAAATAAAAAATAAATATAATAATAAAATTATATATATTCAAAATTATAATTTTTGGAAAGCTTATTATAAGTTCTACATAATTACAAAAATATAATTTCTAAATGACTTCATTTGATCCACTAAAAAGTGAAGCAAATGTAATTTTTTGTGAACATTCTGATAGGTGTGAAGGAGACTCTATTGAGGGATTTTATCTGAGGGGGTTTGATCTAACCCTCTTCGATTAAAACCTTTTAGATGGAACCCCTCATGGTTTAAATCATTAAATTTTCTAAAAAATATATGATTTCAAGCAAAAATTAGAATATCCCATAAAGGGTATTAAAGGGTTTGGTGAAGATGTTGACTATCCACTCAAAATTAAATTAGTATTAAAGATCAATGACCTGTTCATGTATAAGCTCTTGAGTGTAGTGTATGTGAACCTTTACATGCTTGTTCCACTAATGGTGCATTGGATTTCATAAAAATATATATAGCACTTTTAGTTTCACAAAATATGACAAATGGTCATCTAAGCTAAATACCAAACTTAGTGAGAATATGTTAAAGTCAAATGGTATAAGTGTCAACATTCACAACCCCTCAATACTCAACCTTAGTGGAAGATCGAGAGCAATAATAGACTATTTCTTCCTCAACCAACATCTAGGACCTAAACCAAGTAATAATTTGTAACCTAAGGTGGACTTGGGATCTTAAGAATCACATACCCAATCTAAATCTATACACCCACTAAATCAATATCAATACCTACTTCATAGTGAATCATATGACTATGGGTACCCTAAATATAATAAAGAATCCACTTATATACCTTTAAGTGAATATCATCGTAATCCTACATAAATTGAGAGGTCATGCCCACAACACATGCAATATTGAGCCTCGTGTGAATTACATAAATGAGGCTCCCAAAAAATTTCCAATTCAAAGTACCATCAACCAATGGTAAGAGCACTAAGCCTTGAGTTTTACTCTAGAAAAAAAGGGAGTTTAAGCAAGCTTATAGTTAGACATATGAAACTATGAGAGAAAATCAAGAGCATACTTGGATTATACAAGGGTAATCTTGAAAGAAAACTAAGATATCTCAATCTTGAGAAAATAATGCAACCAATCCAAGTTAATCATAAAAACCTATAATGAAGGGTATTTTTCACTACCATAATGGATGAAGAATAATTCCCTATGATTTATTCATTGACATATAAACCAAAATGAGGAGAGAATCACATTATTTCAAAATATAGATGTTCATGTCATAACAACAACATGAAAACCCAATTATGGGAAGAAATATATCCATCTTTTCACACCAAGATGGGGATCTGACATAAATTGAGAGGTCATGCTCACAACACATGCTATATTGAGCCTCATGTGAATTACATAAATGAGGATCCAAATGAAAATTCAATTCAAAGTACCATCAACCAATGGTAAGAGCACTAAGCCTTGAAATTTACTCTAGAAAGAAAGGGAGTTTAAACAAGCTTATAGTTATCCATATGAAACTATGAGAGAAAATCAAGAGCATACTTGGATTATATAAGGGTAATCTCGGAAGAAAATTGAGATATCTCAATCTTGAGAAAATAATGCAACCAACCCAAGTTAATCATCAAAACCCATCATGAAGGGTAGTTTTCACTACCATAACCAATGAAGAAGAAATCCCTATGATTTATTCATTGTCATATAAACCAAAACGAGGAGAGAATCACATTATTGTAAATTATAGGTGTTCATTTCATAACAACAACATGAAAACCCAATTATGGGAAGAAATATATCCATATTTTTATACCAAGCCCTAGGGGTCTATGTTAGGTCATAGATAGATTTTCACATTTTATAAATCTTGGATGTGAAAGAAAATTTACAACAATAATAACCATTTTCACGTAACCCTGAGAGAGAGAGAGAGAGAGAGAGAGAGAGAGAAATAATAAACAAGTATTTAAAACCCATAATGCAAAAGAATAGATAAACATACCATCAAGGTGGCACAATATGTACCCTAATAAAACCCTCTTAATGGAAAAATCCAACCTCCAAAAGCTCTTACATAGTAAATATTATCTCATGAAGAAATATTATAATACACTTGTAGAGCCTCCATACAATGTTTCAGAAACATCAAGATCCCTAATCACAGTCCATGTGAGCAATAAAATGAGAATCATGTAACCACATATACCAACCCATGCTTCCTCTCCTCACATATGCAACTTGCAAGAGATGCTCAATCAACCTTAGCCAACAATCCAGTCCCAAAAACTACTCATGTACTTGCTTTTGTATAAATAAGTTTGCACAAAACCACCAAGAGGTATTACATAAATCATGTGCCTCTAAAACCACGAGATAAAAACCATGTCCCCCTCATTTAATTTTTGGTACAAATTTTTCCCTTTTGGTGTTAATATTTTCCAATATTAAATATTTTTCTAATGTGCAAACCACGTTAAATATGTATCACAATGTTACAAGAAGCACACTTTTGGTCCAAACAATGTCTAACCCATGTGACATGTACCCCTATATTTCCTAGATGTACCATAATTGAATATTAATCTTACATTTTAAGCATAATGCAAGGTAAACAACACACCTTTTCCTAATAGGAATAATCTTGTAGAATCACCTATGGCTACTCCATACATATCTCTTCTTTAATTTCTTCTTGAAAAAAGGAATTCTTCATGTCATTTGGTGAACCTCCTAGTGATGTCCTGTTGTCAATCATATTGCACCCGACGGCTTGAATAATTAAATCCGATCTGTTGAAACATGGAATGATTCTTAGGCCGTGGGTTGCCTAATTTTGAGAATCAATCTCCAGAGAGGTTTGGTTCCTTGATAAAAACCTCCTAAAAACTAACTGACCTGGCTAGGAAAGAGATAGAAAGCTTGCTTGAATTGAAATCCTAAAGCTACGAGAGGTGATTGCACCTAAATGATAATAACTTGCAATTATGACTCACAATAAACTCCTCAAAAACTCTAATATGCACAACTTGATTTAATAATTTAATCACTTGAATTATTTAAACAGAGGCTTTGATCTTAATGCAAAATTGAGGGAAAACAAGGTTTTCACGACAAAATTTATTAATCAATTAATAAGCACAGTGCATAACCAATGAACTTAAACTAAATTGCATACAAATATGTGAAAAAGACAAAAAGAAATCAGAGGTTTCAAAACTGAAACACAATAACTCTTCGATCAAATCTTTCACAAAAATGATGCTTGAAATCTAGAAGGAAAACTCTAAAGTACTGAAACTCAAAGGAATCTTCTGCAATTACACACTTTGAATCTGTAAAAAACACTACTATATTAATCTAAAAGCTGAGTTACAAGATAATCTTCTTTGCTGAAGGCAAAGGCAAAAACAAGAACTAGAATGAAAAACAGTTAAGTTTTTCAATATATACAAAAATCCTTTCCAAAAGGCATGCAAAAAGAACTGAAAGTCCAACTCCAAGAAAGGGTGATAACTCCAAAGCCAAATCCGAGCAGAAGGAAATATCTCTGAAAAGGAGGCCCAAAACCATGCAAAAATAAGTCCAATCAAACTCAAACTCACTGCCAATTCATAACTAATACATGCACTATTCCAACTGAACTGCAACTCCCTGAAAATATGGGCCAAAGCATGCAAAAAATTGCCTCGTTTGTATCAATTCACCCATGGTGACTTGAACTCCATCTCTATATCGTGTATGACGATAATATCTCGTAAACTGGAGTGAAACTTGAAGCAAAATGTGCATGAATTCAATCTTCAAATTGATAACAATCTTCAGTTGGTCCTCACTTACATCTTTTACATGGATTTATTTGAAAAGGAAATCTTTTAATTAAATATTAAAGATAACCACTTGATGATTATTTTAATATTTAATATTCATTTAACCTACCTTTTATTGTATGCTAAATATTAAAGAATCATATTATTATCTTTAATATTTAGCCGAGGATTGGCACTCCCTAAATCCATGCAATATTATTAAGTGGTGTTGAACTCTATATATGAAAAATCAAAAGACTTAATAAGTCACGACCCCTTTTACATAATTAGATTTATTGACTTTAAGTCAACACCAAGGGTGAAATCATGCAATGATTTTACTTTGAAACAAAGTTTAAACAAAATAAAAGAAAACCATCACTAGTCGGATTTAGGGTGAGCAAAACTCAAACCCTAATCATTCCCACATTTCACATTTTGCATTTTTGGAAGAGAGACCATGTTGCGATGCCATGGTTTGCTGGTGTTGAAGGTCTGAGGGCCATTCTCTAGAGCCAAATACCCAATTTCTTGCAGGAAGAAGTATGGTAAATGTTTCATTTTACAAATCTGGGCACTTCTTTCATTTGAAGGGCATTTTCCTGAGTTTTGGGCCACAAAGAGTTCTGGTTCAAGCCTTGAATAGCTGAAGACGACCATATACTGCAAAAGAAAAAAATGTCTCAAAACTCTTTCCAGGCCGTGAGGTAAGAATATTTGAATCTGGGACCTGTGCATCATTTGCTTTCTATGTAAATTACTTGGCCTTTCTTCCTTGATTTTATTCATAAAAAAGAAAAGCTCAGCCTCCATTATTTTATAGCTATCATTAGAAATTTGACTTAAAACCCCAGATCTCCATATACGCTTGGCTTTATTTTCTGTCGATGTATATATATCTGGCAGGCCAAAAATTCTTTGTATATAGTTTCCCTCAAGTTCCATTTAAATGCAAAATAAAAATACAAATGAGAAACTTTCTGTATTTTGAGCTCGTTCTGGGTATAAGTAAAATGCTTCTTCCAGCTTGAATATCTTTATTATTCGACTTCTGTGATCTGTAGCTTTTCTGTGAACAACAAAGGTCTTACATATATATGTAAACCCGATTTGAGTAGGCCGTGGCTTTACATCATTCTGGGTTTTCATCATTTAAGTATTTTTCTCTTTACATCCTCTTATTTCAATGTTAACGTGGGTGACAATAAATTACTGCTCTTTGTATTTTCTGATATTCTGAGCTCCTTACAAATGTATGGAACATTTGTGACAACCATGAAAACTCATCTGCAATTACTCTTTTGCTACCTTCATAAAGGATGAATACCTGTTAATGTTCTTTCTGACTCAATACAACAAGAAAACACTCAGCTATGCTTAACATGTGACTGAAAATTGATTTCATTTTAGATGTGCATTATCTTCTTGTAAAAATATTTCCACTAGCTTCAGAATAATGCATTCACCATGACTGTACTGTCACTTGACAAGATATTGAAAGTTGGTTGTAGCTAATTTCCACCATTGATAACAGATTTTACAATGAATGACTGGTAAATATTCTTGCCATATTTTCCACTTTGTATAGCCTGAGCTATGCCCATTGAATATGGCCTTTAGTGAAATGCTCTCCTGACTGTGTGCATCTTATGAACTAGAAACTGTAGCATGCTGATATGGCTTCACTTTTTTATTCCTCATCAAGTCTCTTGAACTATATAAGTGTTTTGAAATTATAAGAAACAACTGAATGCCTCTTGATGTAATCCCTTTCTTCATTGTAAAAAGATTCTACACTTAATTAAAATGCAATGTAAAAATGCCAAACAGAGCTGAAATAGAATTTTAATGAAATGATGATCTTTTAACATTAAAGAAGTGAAAATCCTGTAGCTGCTGTTTTGAATATCTTGTAAATAGTGATTACCATTGAAAACAACACTCCATTTAATGTCAATGCTGAAAAACTCATACTCCATTGTTGTCTCACTGACACTTGTAACACTGTATGCCAGTTTGATAAAAGATGATGCATCTGTATCTTCCATTATTCTTGAATGTTGACTTAAGACAAAATTTGTTGCCTCCTGTTGAAGAACTTGTAAAAACTTGGATTGTTGCAAATCTGTCCTATATGGTGATATGATTCATGAAAGCATTCCAATACTCAAATATTCTATTTCTCTTCAATGCAAAGAGGCTCAACACTTTATTTAGATGTAATGTGAAAAATATAAAGTAGAGCTGAAAAGAATCTGAAATGATGAGTGCAACATTGATTGATCCTTTCTTGATATGAAGAGCAAAGTTATACTGGTATGCTCAAGCTGCTTTCCCTGAATCTGTTTGAAATAGAGTTGTTTATTTGACTATTCCTAATTTCAATAGCTCTTTTGATGACTGTTTCATTTAATAAACTCTCGTATGTAACTTGAGAGTGTATCCTTTCGATATGTGGGCTCAACCCTTGTGGGAGCCCGTTTTACTCCACATATCTGATGAAATGAACTCGAACATGATGAACCTGTTCCTGCACACTGAAACAAACATGTTAGCAAAATAAAAGAAGCTGAAAGCTTCCATTGAATTATGTCTTTCCTCTCGATCTTTTGCAATTATCTGATGAATGCTCAGTTTAATGCAAATTACATTCTTGTTTGTAGCATAGGCATATGGCAGAAAGTAATTCACCATTGCTTAGAGTATAACTCTAACACCATTTCCTTAACGATTTTGTAGGTACACGGAACGATGAAGTGAAGCTGCAGCTGCTTGGAGACACTACGGCTAAAGATATCAACAAAAGCGATTCATCATTACAGGCAATGATGAATTGCTTCTCTTTTTTACGCTTATGTTATTTTCAGCAGTGTAGTTTGTCCTTAAAAATTGTATTCATCATTTGATTGTCAGATCAAATTAAGTTACTCTCGCGGCTTGTGCGAGATTCAACATTTCACAAAATGAATAAAAGCATCACTATGCAAATTTTCTCAATTTTCTGTTTTAAATGTTTGCACAATAAAACTATGATTCATATGTAAGATGATCTCAATGATGATCAATAAACACTTAATCAGCAAAACATGAAAATTTTCTGTACCTATAAATGATGAATTTCATTCGACTCTGCATTTGGCTGGTAGTGAAAATAGGTAACAGTCCTATAGTGATAAAAGTGTGAGTCAAATAGAGATTATCTTTGTAGCTAGAGAAAAGGACACATAGTAATCAATATTAAGAACCTAGGAAAACCCCCTTGAGTACAACTACCAATCATACTTTGATCTTATCCACTAACCCATCTATTGTAAATTGTGCATGAAATATCCACTTACGTCAAACAAGCTTCCTTCTCTTAGGAAGGAGGACAAAGTCCAAAGTGTGGTTTCTAACCAAGGAATCAGACTCCTCCTACATGTTTGCATTCCACTCAAGAATGTTATATGCCTCCTAAAAAGGTTGTGGATAGGAAGAAAAAGTAATAAAAACATGTGGAAGTCCTTGAAAATATGATTGTGCCTACTTATATTCTAATGGATACCTATCCCAATCACATGTAGCATGTAGGGTCTATTGATCCCAAAGTGGACTTGTATTTAGAGAATCTAAAGGAGATTCCTCAACCTCTAAATGATAAATCAAAGAGGAAATAGACAAAGCTTCATTATCACTCTTAGCATCTAAATTAAAGGAAAAATAATTATCATCATCAAGAATCCACCTAAGTGGATCTAAATCAAAACATTTGGAGATTACATATTTTCACTCTTAATAAAATGGACCATTGACTTGTTTCATAGCATTGTGTCTAGTTCTAAGAAAAGATTAAAGGTGAAATCATTTAATATTTGACCTATAATCCTTATTATTGTACTAGATTTTTGGTTGGTGCTACCTTACTACATCAATATTGACTATGAAAAGGTGATAAATTACTTAGCAAATTACGTGAAGGGGAATACAAGAGGAGAAATCAAAAGTGTAGATAAAAAATATCAAATAAAATAAATGGAAGAAGATCTACTCACGAGGATTATATTTGAGAATACAAACACTTTTTTATTATTTCTTATGATTTTAATTTAAGGTTGAGACCTAAATCAAATGGTAAGCCATACAACATGTACTATTGATGTATGTTTATACTATGAATCAATAAATTTATGTTCAACATATTTCGAGTGTGATGTGAACTTGGTGTGAGTATTTGTGTTAGTTTTCTTTGTTGGATAATCCTTAATTTGGTCTTCATCCATGATTGCATCAAGTTTTAGAAGAGCAAGTTTTGAATCCAAAAAACGTAAATATATTTTTACAACTAAGTTGTTGGGTATAAAGTATTTGAAGGGTATCTTGGTCACAACATAACACTAATAATGACATAGTCAATATTGTAGTACTAAAATTGATTTAATAAACCATCACAATAAATGGGTAGAGGAAAAGGTGTTGCTGATATCATAAGATAAATAAAAGAAATTATGTATATGATGAAAAATTTCAAAGATCAAATTAGATACAATTAAAGAATATTGAAAAATAGGTCATATACCTAGAACTTATAAAAGTGATGAAGAAACCAAGAGAAGAAATATAAATGGAAATAAAGAAGTTGTAGAATAACATGTAGAGGTAGAATAAGATCAAGAAGAAGTGAGATTATTAAAATTATCTAATATTGGTAAGGAATTCTTCTTGAGATTATTAAAATTATCTAATATTGGTAAGGAATTTCATATTGTAGTTCTTAATCACTATGGCAATTTCAACCCTAGGGAATTTGATTTATTGGTTGAATGAATTAGAATAATACTCTAGGTATGAGACAATATTAGATATAGAGAAAGTGAATATTGGTAGGACCAAATTGAAATATCACACGATATTATAACAAAAAGAAGTTCAATTGGAAATAAATAGAGGAGGAAAGGAAATGTTTGTAGTGTGGGATAGAACAATATCAAAATTGAAGTAAAATTTATGTATGAAATTTATTAGTTAGATTTGTTTAAAAAATATATAAAATTTGAAGAAACAATAAATTAATGTAAAGGACTATACTAAGGAATTCTATAAGTTTCTCTTAGGCTCAATCAACATGAAGTAGATTAGGAAAGGTGGCATGGTACATCAATGGTTTAAGTGGTATTAAAGAGGAGTTAAAAATGATGAGATTGCAAATAATTGAAGATGCATACCAATGTTCCTTAGAGGTAGAAAATAATCTAATAAAAATATTTTAGACTAAGAAAGGTAAGAAATGAGGAATAAATGGTAGATTTTTAAAAAGGAAGAAACCAAGTGGTGATAAAGGACAAGGTCATAAAATAGAGAAGTAAAAGAATTTATTTCTCTTATTGTAGTGATAGATTAGGAAAGGTGGCATGGTACATAAATGGTTTAAGAGGTAGTATTTAAGAGGGGTTAAAAATGATATTGCAAACAATTGAATATGCATACCAATGTTCCTTAGAGGTAGAAAATAAGCTAATCAAAATATTTTTGACCAAAGGTAAGCAATAAGGTGGTAGATTTAAAAAAGAAGAAACCAAAGCGTTGATAGAGAACAAGTTCATGATAAATAGAAGTAAAATATATTTATTTTATCTTATTGTAGTGTGATATATGATAAAAAAAATTAGAGAAGTAAAAGTAGATTTAGTAGAGGAAATGCTAATTTTATGCTACATGTTTTAAGTGTCAAAATGAAGGTCATAGAGCATTTGGATATGTAGATAAATTAAAAGTTAACTCTAAAGTTGAATATGTAGATAACTAATTAATAGCATTGCCATGTTAAGTGAGTGAACCTAAGAACCACTATTGATGATAATATTTTTAATTAAACTTATCAAGGAGAGTACAAAACCAGTACATAGGAATAATTTGTTCAAAATGGTATGAAATCATAAAAGTCAATGTAATAAGCTAATTATAGATGGTGGAAGTATAGAAAATCTTATATCTCTTGAGATGGTAAAAAAAATGTTTTAGCATCCAAATTCACATAGGATATCATGATTGTAAAAACAACATAAGGTTTTGTTAAGCAAATAATATCTAGTGAAATGCAAGAGAGGATCTTAATATCACGAGGTATTATTTAATGTCATGTGAATGGACCTACTATTGGGTAGGAAATGGTAGTTTAACATAAAATATATTCATGAAGGAAGATAAAATTTATATACTTTGACGAAGGGATGTGGCAAGTGTATTCTTACTCTATTGAAGGATAGGAGATCAAGTGAACAATGTTGCTAGAGTATGTTTAGTAGATGGGTGGAAGTTTCTTAAATGATTGAAGCATGAGAATATTTATTTTTCTATATGTAGCATCAAAAATTGTCACCCTTGACAATTTCACACTAGGTTTAGCTCCCCCTAAGTGCTTGGACCCAATTATGCATTTAATTTGCCTATCTTAAAATACTATTTAGAAAATTAGAAGTGGAAATGAAAATAAACATTTAATAATCATTCATCATTAATTAAGGTCCAGAAAGGATAGCTCTGGGCTAGGGTGCCCAATGCCCTTGTCTAGCCTATTTTGGGTAAATTTGAAATATGTAGGTGCCAACATTTTAATATTTGAAAATCCAAAATCATTTGTCACCTATCAGTATTTTATTTTTGGGAAATTAAATAATTGCATATAAATAAAATTCATTTTCAACATTTTAATCCTAGCAATTTTGAAGAGCGAAATCCTAAGGCAATCAATTGATTAATTGAGCAGTTAAGAGCAAAACTACAACATTATTTTTAGTCAAGCATCATGTTAGAAATGCATCATGTTTTCATGTGAGTTTGTTCATGTTTTATGTCTATTTGTGTTATGAATACTAACACTTGTAGCACTTCAAATAAAGCATCAATTTATCCTTGAAGGTGACAAGTATATTGACTTCAATCCATCAAGGAATGCAAATTTGAGTGGTGAGTTGCAACAATTGTCAATTTATCACTTGTTTATCATTTAGCCTCTACCCGACTAAGGGTAAGCTCTGTTTTACATTATCAGAGCCATTGTGGAGATAGAAATACCAAAACGAGGTTTGAATTAGGCAAGCCTCTATATGGCACAACCCTTTCCCCTCTTTCATGTGTGCAGGTTATAGATCTGAAGTGAATTGGAGGAGGATTGAAGACCTAATTGCTCACTCAAGAATTTAAGTCCTACAAGTTAGCAAATTAAGAAAAGTGGATTTTATCAACAACAAATGAAGTTTCGATAGTGAATTGTTTTAGTGGAGCTAAGAATTTTAATAAAATAGATTTGAAAAGTGGTTATCATCAAATAAAAATTAGAGAAGGGGATGAGTGTAAGCTAGCTTGTAAGACTAAAGACATATGTATGAGTGGTTTATATCTTTTTGGTTGGCTAATATACCAAGTGCATTTCTAAGATCAATGAATGTGGTATTAAATCTATACCTAGGTAATTTTTGATTAAGGGGGAAAAATAGGTTTTGAATGGACTCGAAACCATTAACAAGTAGGCTTTGACAGGGACCCAAAACCCGCACAAGGAGATCAAGCTGCTAAAGGATAAAACAAAGATAAGCAGTAGCCAACCATAAATGGATTACAAAATATTAACTTGAAATCTCAAAGAGGCATCAAGAAAGGTTTTAACAGGAACCTTAAGCCCAAAACAACCACAAGAAACAAGGGATTTGAACCCAAAAAATAACTTGTATCGGCCAGACAACCATTAGCCTGAATCAGCCAGACTACAACACAGTGCTTAACAACACCAACCATCAACGAGCAACAGAAGATGGAAAAGTAACCAGCCTGAACCAACCAAACAACAACACAATACTTGTCAACACCATCCAACAAAACTAAACTCCCCACCTCAATAGGAGAGTTAGGAATCAAAGAGAAACACTAAAGAGTCTTAACAAGAACACAACACTAGTCCACCCACAGCACCAACCCGACCTCCACCTCAATAGGAAGGGGCTCCCCTCTATAGGAGAGGATGAAATGAGACTTAGAACCATAGAGAATAGAACTTCCCACACGATCCACAACCCACCTCTCTACCTCAATAGAAGAGGGCTCCACCTCAAAAGGAGCAGTCTCCACCTATAAAGAAGACCATAGCTAAAAAAATTAAGGGAAGTAACTACACCCATAGTAAAGACCACCATAACATCCTTTGTAAAATAAGTAAACTAGAACAAAGAAGAAGAAACAGAGCATTCCTCAGACAACAACACACCCCCAACCTTAAAGGAAAACTTTAAGAACCAAAAGGGGGAGAGCATAGAGCTCAGTGAAACCAACAAGTAGATAGCCAAATAAAAAACCTCACACCAAGAGAAACGCTCCCCACCAAGAGCAGAAAGAAAACCAACACTACAACGAAACAGGAGCCAAAGAGCAGCAGACTCCTTGCCCAAAAAAACAACTAGAACCAACAAAGAGACAATGGGCCATGAAAGAAGGGAAAAATAAGGAAAGCCTCCAAACAGAGGGAGTAAAGAACCGACAAGGCAATGTAAACCAACCTCCAACCCTACTTGCCAGTTAGGGTCTGAAACATGCCAAAAACAATCCACAACTAACTCCACAAGAGGCAAACCAAAAACCAAAAATCCAAGCATTATAAGTGCCCACATAGAGGAAAAGAAGCCCCAAAAAAGCCAGAGAGAGCCCAGAGAGCCTGTTGACAAAGAGAGGAGAGAAGACATAGCAAGAAAAAACCACTTCCAACCCAACATGCTAGTTAAGATCTGAGATAAGGCCATCATTCTCCTCAACCAACCCCTCAGCAAGAACATCAAGCACCACACCCAACACTATCACCAAAGAAGAGACAGAGGGACTCGAAAGAAGGACAAGGCAAGGAAAACCTCCAAGCAGAGAGTATAGAGAGCCAGTAAGACATTGAAGAACAACCTCCAACCCTACATGCCATCCAGGGTCTGAAACATGTCATGAACTGTCCACAAGCAACTCCACTAGAGGAAACCCAACAACCTCATCTCCACACAATGAAAGCCCCCACACAGAGGCAAAAAATCCCCCAAAAGGCCAGAGAGATCTAGGAAAACCTACAGATAGAGAAAGAGGAGAGAAGGCACAACAATGAAAAACCACTTTGAACCCGACATGCCAGTCAGGGTCTGTAATAAGGCCACCAAAATCCTCAAACAATCCATCAGCAAGAGCTCCAGGAACAACCACTAGCACCACACACAGAGACACAAAAATCCACCCCCCAAAGAACAGCCTCTGCCTAGCATAGAAGAGCAATAGGGGAGGCCACGGGCAGAACCAACACCGAACATTCTAGAGAAAGGACCCATAGAGGAAGCAGCGTCCCCAGTAGCAGCATGGAGAGAAACACCAAACAACAACACGGGAGAAGGACCAATGGTGCCAAACAATCCTCTCAGCACCAACACCATCCTCGTCTAGGTCGTCCCCACCACCATCGTCTCCACCGTCTTCTTGCGAATTCAAACTTAGACTCCCACTCCCTCTCTCACTCGTCGCCATTTTTGTATGTTATTATTATACCTAGGTAAGTTTGTATTGTGTATTTGAATCTTATTTTATTCTTTTTGTGGAAATAAAGAGGAAAATTTTGAGCAATATAAGATTGGTGTTGTAGAGATTAAGGGAAGAGAGGTTTTTGATTAATATCAAGAAACATGCATAGTTCTATGAAAGAAGAGTTGACTCATATTGGATTATTAATTTTAAAAAATAGAATAAAGGTACCTTTTTTCCTTTTATGGAAATTAACTTCATATGAATATTTTTTATTATTATTCATTCATGGAAGGGACCTACCTTCATTTGAAGGTCCTTGGAAACCTTTGAATGAATGTCCTAGAAATGAGATTTCCACCTTAGGCATTAAATTTTCTCGATATTTCTTTGCTTCCAATCTTGGGTTGGACTAACAAATCGAATGAATATGGCAAAGATAATTTGTAGGATTGTAGCCCTTGAAGTAAGCTTTCTAGAAAGCATAATTTTAGATATATTTAATATAATTATTAATTTATTTTCTAATATTTTTCAATGATCATCAACGTCTTTGTTCCACACGCATGAAAAAAATAGTAAAATAGATTTTTAAAATTTTGAAAAATATCTATGCACTAAGCATTGATGTCCTTGTTAAAAAATATATATATATTTAATTTGGATGCATACAAAAAAAATGTTGTATGGTATAAAGTTGTCTAAATTACAATTCATCTCATTTCAATAAAATATGAAAAATATCTAAAACACTAGACATTGGTGTTATGAATCTAGGTTTAAAATTTTATAATTGTATCCATTCTATAAAAAAATAATGTTGTGTGGTATTAAAGTCACTTTTAAGAATACTATTAACTATAAAAAACAAGTTATGAAAAGTTATGTAAAAAAATTGTAATTTTTTTTAAAAATTAGCTATGTTTAAAATCTACACATGAAATCTCAAAGATCACCAGATCAAATCATCTTTGATTCTTAATGATTTAGTTCCTATTAGATAGAGCATGAAATTCTTGTTAAAAATGTTAATTTCAATGTCCCACTTTAGCCAAAAAGTGGGGCACACTATTGTGAAACCATCCTTAGTTTTTATAGGTAGTACATAAGAAATTTAAGTGAAATTAATGCATTAATAACAAATACAATAAGGTTTGGATATGGAAGAGGAGCAGTTGGACAACAAAGATAGCAGGTTTGAAGAGGAATCTCAAGGTGAGGAGGAGGAGCATGCTAGAGGTCCCTGCTCTATTCCTGATACGGGAAAGGTTTAGGAGGTTTCAGCCTCTTAGTCTTTGAAACCATTGGATGTTGAGCATACTGATACCAGCAAGACTACGGTTGGAGAGGAGGAGCTCTCTATGCTGAAGGAAAGATTGGATAAACTTGACAAAAAATTATGTGGTTTGACCTGCTTCACGGTTAAGCTGGTCCACTGTGTCACTAATACCCTGTCGGCGGTGATAAAGGATGAGATGGACATGAAAAAGACTGAAGACCGTTAGGAGTGGGTCGAAGATGATGTTGTAAATCTCCTGTCAAAGAACTAGGAAGATGTCAGTTAGTCTGTTGTTGGTCTATTGTTTGTCCGTCTGTTATTTGTCTGTGGTGTCTATTTTTTGGCTTTGTGTTTTTTGATGTTTTTTTGATCTTGAACTCTATTGGCCCTTGTGGTTCTATGTGAAGGGTACAACACCCTAAAAATGCTGCTTACCTAATAAAAAATAAATACAATAAGGGGAGATAAGAAAATATTCAAGTGGATTTGAGTTGCTCACGAGGAAAGCTAAATAACAACTATTGTTAGCATAACCATATTTTGAGGTGTTTCAAGTTGATTGTTATGTAAGTGATACAATCATTAAAGCAATGTTAAGTGAAGAAGGGAAGTCTATGACATATTTCAATTAGAAGTTATATAATGCAAAGAGGAAATATTCAATTTATGATAAAAAAAAATTATGAAACTATTTAAGCATAAAATAGTAGAAATGATATTTTTCATCAAAATAATTATTTGTGTATGTTAGTCATCTACATTACATACCTAAGCAGTCAAGATTAGTTGAATCAAAGGCACATGAAGTGGCTTGAGTTTATGGAAAGTTATTCTTTTATTTTGAATTATAGATGTAGGAAGTTAATTAGGGTGATAGATGCATTAATTAGAAGATAGATTTGTTCACTAAAATGGGGATTCAAGCTTAGAGTATTTCATGAAATGAAGAATTTGTATGAGGATGACATTAGTTTTTTCTAAGCATGGAAAGCATATAAATTACTCATTAGTATGGATTGAACTAAGTAGTTGGATAATTTGATTTGAGATGGATCGTTGTTTAAAGGTATTTACTTGTGTGGGTGATCCCACAAAAGTGTGATCCCATTTTTTTATCTTAAGTGGGACACTCAAAGTTAGCATTTTTTAGTGTTATTCACTTTGTGTCAATTATACCAAAAAATGGTTAATATTTTAAGGACAATGTAAACTAATGAGCCATGGAATTTTCTACGTAGATTCATGTTGTAATTTTTTTAAATTAATTAAATAATTATTTATATCATTTTTCAATCAATTTTTATTATTATTTATTGAGTGTCATTTTTTATATTGATTAACTTTCACTACAAATATAAACCTTTCATAATTTCTTGGAATTGGATCATTTACTCCAATACCTCGTGCACAAATATTTTTTTTGGTAAATTTTCATTAAATATCTTTTATTTATCAATAATTTTTGAATTAGTACTAACAAAACATTTATACCATTATTTTTGAGTAAAAAAATTCTCTAAGCATATATATCAAAGTAAAAAAAAAAAATTCATTGAAACAAGAATGTCAATGTGGAATGCATTGCATTTTTTAAAAATCAATGTTTGTTATTTTTCCTAGTCTCTTGAATATAGCTCATTCTTTTTTGTAATAGACATGCATTCAATATAAAATTAGAAAAATATATAATAATAATACATTTTATAATTTTTGGAAATCATTGGACATAGTATTTTCATTGATGTCAAATCAATAGTTCATGTACTTCTACTACATTTGCAGGAGTTTGGAAGTGTTTGTGGTAGAGTTATGAGGTTTGTTGCTTAGAAGCAAAATTTGCACTATATTGAATTATCATTTTTTTGGTACTGTTACCTATTTTAGCTACAGCTCAAAACAAGTAGAGCTGAATTGCATTCATCACAGGAAGGTACAAATTTTTTTAACTTAAGTATTCATTACGTTCTAGAATTTGATTACTTGTGAATTTCAAGTGTTATTATGCAAATGTTTGTAACAAAGAAACTCATAAATTTGCATAAAAGAATGTTTTTTTATTCATATTGGAAAAACTGAAGTCCCACACAAGTCGTGGGAATAGCTTAATTTGATTTTCATAATCAAATAATGAATACAAAAAGGAAATGTGCACAATACAACTAAAGAGAATATAGGTATAAGAGAGAAGGTGATTTGTCATTGCCTGGAATGATGAATCGTTGTCACATTTGAAGTCTTCAGTTGTCGTCACTTCGATGTCTCCAGATTGTTCAGCTCCAAGCTCCATAGGTTTCCTACAAGATTGTTGAAAAGTGGTGTTAGAGCAATGGAGAATCAAGTCCTTCCTTATGCCTACATTACCAACAGAAATGTGGTACACATTCAATTAGGCATTCATCATATTATTTGAACAAAATGAAAAAAACATGATTAGGAGGCACAAAGTCTAATAGAAGCATCTGACTTCAATTATTTTGCTAATACGTTTGTTTAATGTGCAGGAACATGTACAATCTAATCATTTCAACCAAAATATAATGTTATGAGTGGAAAGAAATGTGGCTCCCACAAGGGTTGAGCCCAACTCATAATAAAGGAAGGTAGCTATATGAAATGACAGTGATTCCAAAATTCTAGATAGTGAGCTCAAAAGAGTAATCTTACTAAAGCAGTTACAAGGTCCTGTCAAGATAGTGCCAGGAGTAGATCAAACTGTATGCGTTGATAGTTGATACAATGTAAGGATTTGGAATAATATAAAACTGCATATAATACATCAGTACTTGAGTTACAAATACTATTTTTATCATATTCCTACAAAAATAGAAATGTCAAGAGATGTTACATGATCATGCAATGACCATATTGCTGCTACAAGGCAGTACATAAGTTTACAAATCTAAGAGCAGCAGATGATATTCATTGCAAAAGAATGACAATGAGTAGGAATACATGATGCCTCATAAATCAATCATAAATAATAGCTGAAACGGAAAAGGAGTAGTAGATTTAAATGCATAATCAGCTATCAAGCATTTACTACAGCGAAATGTAATAGCAAGACAGAGGACAACTATTATGTTTTGAAAAGAGCATTAAGATACAATACACTGTGACAATGATCAAGGAATGATGCAGTCATATTACAGAACATTTCTCTACATTAGAGAATGCATACCAAAAATCATCAAACAAGACAGTCTATTTGAAGTACTAATGAGGAACAATTTTTAAGTAACAATTTACAGTAAAGAATAGGAAGCTGCCTGTAGAGTCAAAGAATATACCAAATCTTTTGAATCAGAAACAAAGGTAGTCATGGAGGTAATAC
>VDFB02369876.1:0-17411 GCA_007258455.2 Sequoia sempervirens | reverse complement strand
CATTATATAATTTTTTTATTGTCTATATATCCCTATTTTCCCATCCTTTTGTCAATATATAACAGATTTATATATATCAAAACTTTGAAGGGATGCACCCATTCATGAATTTCTTTTGATAATAACAACTAACAATGATTAAACATAAATAATTAGGCTCTAGTTAGCCATAAGTGCAATTTTTACAAATGGTCTAGATAATCTCATCTTTTTCAGTATCAACATCTCCTAACACATTCTTGACTGCTATCTCCATGTTCACCATTATCTTATTTTGCTCGCATGCTTCATCCAATGTTGAGTCTTTACTTGTAGCCACTTCCAAAGTATTTTGTAGCATCAACTCGCATTCTTCAATGCATTTAGTCTTTTCTTTTGTTTTTCCATTAGTTTGAAACAATGTTGGAATTCCTTCATTTGTGGCATCAATTAATCCTTTTCCATATCCTTGAAGTTCCTCATAGTAATCTTTGTTCTTTCTTATGATCTCCCTAGCAGTAGTGATAGCCTCATTATTAGCAGTATCTCTCTTCTATATTTCCTAAAATTTCTCTTGGATTATGTCACTAATTCTTCTATGCTCCTGCTCTACAACATAATTCTTTGAGTGAGTTCCCTAGAGTTTGCTCAGCCAAACCATCAAGTTAGCCTGTCTTTTTCTAATCATTGCAGAAATTGTATCAAATTTTCATTGAGAATATAAAACTGATCCTTCCCACTTGTCCTTTGTTTGAGAGATTTCTCCTTGAGTCAGCAACCCATTGGATCCTTTAAATGTGTTTTCAACCATATCCTTTAGGCAATCATTTTCCGTAAGTATCCTTTCATTATATATTTTATACATTTCCTTCTCTTTGATTAGCATTTTGATCTAGGCTTTATTTAGATTGAAAACATTGATGCCAATCTCAGTTGTAGAAATAGGATCAACTTCTCCTACTTTCAATGTCATAACATGTCCAAAATTCTTTTCAATGTCAATAACAATAGACTTTTTATCTGTTGGATATAGGGCCCAAATCATAAGGGAACCTTCGTTAGGGTTATACTTTGATCTTGTATACACTTTTGTCACTCCCTTAGGGCTAATCTTATGTGTAGCATTTTTATCCTTCAAGAAAATGTTAAAAACCAGAGCAAAATTTAGCTCCAATCCTCAAAAAATCATGACACCTAAATCTTCTAACAATTTTCTCCCTCTCTCTATGGTCATTTCTTTCATTTCCTTTTCAACACTTGACTTCAAATTATTCCATAATTTATCCTCATTATTTGGAGTTACATTTTCAACAGATTCTTGTATTGATTTTCCCTTCTGTTTATAAAAGAAGGCTTTGAATTCTAGAGATTTCACAAACTCATCATCTACTACAAAGGATCTATAAGACATTTTCCTCATGTTTGTATATGAACCTTCTTCAATTTCTAGTTCTCTAAGAGAAAGCTTATAATCCTTAGTTTTGAATTTGGAGATTTTATTATTTGGACCCTGAGATCCCTCATCACCGGATACCTCCTCTCTAGAAGATAACAGTTCCACATCTTGTATCTCTTTTTTTTTCTCTACTCCCTTTTTATACTCATCAACAACCCTCTCAGCTTCTTTCTCTTCCAAATTTCTAATCAAATCATCATACTAATAAGGTATATGATTATACCCACCTAAGTTCATCTTTTTCCTAGAAAATTCAATGTATCACTCTAGATCAAACCCTTTCTGTGGTGGAGCTCTCTTTAAATTATAATGCAATAACTTATCCAGAATCAAATAATACCCTTGCTTTGACAATATAGTCAAATCTCCAAAGCACAAAGTGCTAGGCATGAATGCCTATTTTCCAAAGGAACTCAGATTCATTACACTTGAGTATTTTATTTTCCTAACAATTTCCAAGTAGGAAATTCTATCAGGCACTAATTTGAGCAAGATGAATGGTGTATATTCAAAACCATACACTCTTATCATAGTAGCATCCTCAAAACAAAACTAATCTCCCCAGTTGTGACCAATAGGTCGATTGAAATCTTTGGGTCTGAGGAACCTCTTTATCTCATCAGACAATGCATATTCATAGGGATGGATAAAGAATCTATACAATGATTTAACAAAGTATTCTTTAAAATACACAAAACTTGATTTGGAAAACCTACTATCCTAAATAGCAGTCCATAACTGAATTGTTAAAATTTACCCTCCCTATCAAATTGTGTAATCCTTAACTCTTTTGGCCACATTCCCAATTCTTGTCCATAATACATTGCTATATGCATAGAAATAGAGTAATTTTTTAATTGTAAAATAGAGGATCCATCTTTTATTACCATTAGCCCTTAATCAATTCCTTTGAAGATGTATGAAGCATAATCAAATGATTTGGCATTGCAATACTGAACATCAGATGCAATTATCATTGGTACAATTGACATAAGCTTAAGATCTTTCATCCCCAACACTTGACATACTTAGAAGTATGTATATTTCAAATAGGCCTCAAATAAGTCTACATGAAATGGAGGCCCGTCATTCTCATCCAGTGGAACCAGATTTCCATCCTTCTTAAGTTTATGCAATGGCAATGTCCAACTCGTATATGTCGTATCCATACTCCATAATTTTTTTTGTAAATTCTCATGCACAATAGCTTCCTCACATGTCCCTTCTAGGTTAAAAATTTCACAAATTGCAGCTTGTGACACATTTCTGCAAGGCTTACCCAATGAATTGCAGATAGATTTGAGTTTTGGATTGTAATGGGAAACTAAGGGTTTCATTAGTTCCATATCCACAAATACATTTGGGACAACTAATTTTCCCAAGTTGAATTTCTAGGGTTTGCATACTAGTTCAAACCTATCCCTCTGATGATAGTGGAACATAAATAGTTCATATCCTTGAATTGAAGTCCACACATCCCCTATGTGTTTGCATTTGTCCTTAAATTTCTCCACATCTTCCCTAAGTTGTGAAAAACATATGGCTTTAGGTCTTGAGCTTGGTAGTTTCTCAATAATATCTTGATTCAATTTCCTTTCAGTTGTTTTTGATTCATCCCTAGTCTCAATATTTTTCTTTTTTCCCTTAGGATGACTACCCTGACTACCCTCACCCTGCTTTTTTCTACTTTTTCATTTTCCAGAGCTCGAACCCTCCATTTTATTTTCTCAAATTGATAGAATTGAAAATACAATTGTAGAGAATTCACAAGCTTACTTGAAAATCTCTAGTTGCACAAAATTCTTTAGCCCTTGTCTGTTCTCTCATTCCTTTCACTTCCAACTCTACAAATTCTCTTTAATTATTCTTCTTTTATTCAGAGGATTATCTATATAGTGTATATCCATGAAGCCATTAATTTCTAGCTCCAAGCATGAGTGTAGCAAGTTTTTCCAATTTCCCACTATCATATCAAATGATTATATTGGAAAGACATTTTTAAACTATGGATAATCTATATGTTTGAATCAAGCCAAACATTCATTAGGAACCTTATATTGTTGGGGAGACTAAATATCACTCCTATCGATGTTAAAAAGTTTATTTTTGCTTCATCTTTTGATCCATATACCCTTTTGAAAAGGATTTATTAAGTCACTTAGATATAATAGTTGTCACCAAGTATCACTCTAATGAACTTTTGATCCATTCGTATTTCCATTAGAAAGAGAATAGGTATCACTGAAAGATTTGAAAGTTACTTCAATGTTACAAGTCTCCCCAATGTATCATTCTCCTCCTTCAAATGAATCAGCAAGACTCTCTCTAATGCTACTTTCATCAACGTGACATGTGGAGTCAAAAAGATATTTGAAGCTCATTTTAATAACACATGTCTCCCCAACAAGTTTCTTTGTGCTTCCATCAAGGAGAGAGTGGGCATCTTGCCAATGAAATTCCATCAGCATGACATGCATGCTCATTCTAACTTGAAGATCTCACTTTGATAGCATTTTTCTTGCTGATAACTTTTTCATTGGTGGAACAATAGGCTTTGTCTTCCCAAATATGTATCCTCCTCAGTTGTTGATCAATGTGACAATGTTGACCTTTCACCGATATGCTAGAAATTCTTAAATTGAAAGGTTATAACTTATGGGTTGGAGAGACATGGACATAGTCATGCCGATATGGATTATTTATTTAGAGGCTCTTACTCGATGATGATCAGAGGGATTTTGGTGTGTCAAAAGGTCAAATTTGATGGGATCACTGGTGGATGTGATATGTAAAGAGAATTATAGAAATTTTTCACTCAAGATGTCACTACCTTGTGTAGTTTATGAATGTAAGCTACTATATTTTTAAAAAAAATTTATAGTCCCAACACCACTAATAGTCCTAAAAATTATATAATTTTGTAGCCTACTGAAATGCATTTCAATAGATTTCAAGCATTAACAAAATACATCAAACTCATATGTGTTGAATGAACAAGACAACTGAGAGGGGGGGATGAATCAGTTATACCTTAAACCTTCAAAACCCTCATTAACATTCATATCCACATTGATATATTAAACCCTTAATCTATTATAATAATTTAACATGAAAAGAAAATAGCTTAAAAACTAAAATAACTTGGAACACTATGGAGAAGAGGAACACCAAAATTTACATGGAAAACCCTAGGGAGGGAAAACCACGGTGAGGATTAGATTATAATATAAGTAATTGCAAAAATAGTTACAAACGCCCACTGCCAGAAGGAGCACACTGCCCTGAAAGGCTCACAACCAAGGCTCACTATTGGAATAGAAAAAATAAATAATAAAAAATGTTACAAAGAGAACATGATTTGAATGAAATAGAGAATTGACCATAATAGCTCCAACACCTTCGCAACTCTCAAAAAATTCAAGATAACTTCTACTCATTGCATCTAGCAATCTTGCATTATAGCTTGCACTGCATTTTGTATCACAACACTTAACACATTGACACCCTTCATCTTGCATATCATCTTGTATTGTACCATCCATGACTTGAATACTATCTTCAAGTTGGCCACACATACCTCACACCTAAAAATTCAAAAATGAGTTACCACTAAACATTCCCATAGTGGATAGGAATGAAAGTCAACCACATGAATGTAACTCCAAAAACCATCTTCCTAAGTGTAAAACCTCAAACCCTCTTGAATGAGGTGAGCTACCAACACCATCAACTCACCTTCAAAATTGTAAGTCTTGAAACAAAAATGCAGAGAAATGTGGAGCAAGGATAATTCTCCCAATCACCTTTGTAAACAATACTGCAAACTTCGTTCACACACTGGTGAACATATCTCTATATGCACATTGACATAAAATCTCAAATTATTGATATAGAACCTCTTAACACCATTGATCAACATATTTGAACTGCAAAGGTATAGAATAAACACCAAAGAAATGCATAGCACATTTTAGATTGCATTCTGAACCATTGAACACATCTTCATTACACTATTTTCCATTTTCTTCAAATTTTCTCAAAAGCACTTTCAAACCAGACATCAGAGAAATAATTTTAGATTATCTCAACATCTCACATCATTTATAGATTCTACATCATAAATACAGCTCCATGTACTCACAACACCTCCTCAATCTCTCAACTATACATGCACAACCAGAAAACTCTCTCAACACTTCTTCCAACAACTAGTTGACATTAATGAAAACACATGTGGTTGACATAAATGACAACACCAACATCTTTAAACTTGTAACAATATGTTTCCCTCGACATTCATGTAAGGAAGCTAAGATAAAGGAACTTCCTACACTAATCTTAAGACGATTATAATGAAAAACTTTGTAGATCTTTTCAATAGTTATAGAAACTTAAACATAAATAAACATAAATATCATGCATACCACAACACAATGATTTAAATGGGGAAAAAAAATTAAGAGAAAAACCCCACACTCCAAAATAAACCCAATATATTATTCAAAAATCATAAAAATTACATTATACTTGCAAAGAAGCTTCTCACAGGAGTATAACCAACTAGAGATTGAAAGGAAACATGATCACTATTAGACTCTCAAAATACATCGTAATACATAGCCATGATACAACACCCTCATAAAATAGGGTTTCCTTCTATGGCAAGTCAATCCAAAAAATATTGACCATCAGATTTGAGACCTAATGATGAACGATCCAGATTTATAATAATAAAATATACATAACTTTTAGCTTACATATCAACAATACCTTATACAATTGTAAGGTTGAGACACATTTTTCCAATAAATCTCCCTCTTGTCAAAAACCTTGCAAGAGAAACAAGAGGGTGTAGAAATATGGGAGGCCAAAGAGTGGCCAAACATATTTCAAATTTAAAAAATGTCATAACATGCTCATGTTAGAATGCAAGTGCATTATAGTCTCTACAAATTAAAAAAAGCAACCTTCATTCATTCAATTTTTTGTACTTTCTTTCTAATTCACAACTTGCAAACCCTCAAGAGGATGCTCGCATTATAAGAGATTTCATTCTTCACCATTTCTTCATCGGATCTTCACCAAAATGTTGCCACAATGTCGAGGAGGTCAAAGGAGTAAGTTTTTATTATATTTTGGTGTGAATTTGTAATTAAATATGTAGATTTAATATACTTTTTGATGTAAATTATTTAATTTTAGGAAATGATAATGCACTTCCAAACCCTCCTGAAATTCCTCTTCAAAATCATAATTCTCCTCAACCTGAAATCCTTGCCAAAGAACAAGCCCAACAAACACCTCCAACAATTCCTTAATATTCTCTTGGAACTCAAGAAAATTTAATGGTGAAAATTGCAAACAAAAAAATAAAATTGAGGATATAATTGCAAGGTTGATAGATTCTACAAACTCAACATCATATAGAGCCATGCTTGCTCAATCACTTGAATCGATGTTATCAAATGTAGATTCAACTAGCAAAAAAATAAATAGTTGGTTAGATAAGAGACAAGAGTATAGATAATTTTATGTAGATAAATTATCTTATAAAAAAGTAAAATATGGAAAAATTACAAAATTTGATTTATGTTCCCTATTCAGAAAACCTAGAACAAATTATCCTTTATGCCCTCAAGCAAGAGGTTCCCTATCCATTGGTGCAATCACCAAGGGATAAAGAACCATTTTTGGAAGAGGTGGTGGATGGTTTTTGACCATTCCCCATACAAAAGAATGAGGTACCATAATATTTTTTGAGGAAACTCTATTGTGAGTCTGCCAATAAAATCCTAAACTATTTTGATATGTAAGAATTCCAAAGTAGAGGTGGGGGCTTTGCATAGGACAGGGCATGGGCACATCTTGACCCACAGTGACCGACAAAAAAAGTACTCACTAGACTAGCATATGAGCATGTGTCTATCCCTTCCATAGTGAAGCAGAGCATTGAGGTTAACATATTCCAATCAATTAATTCCCTAACCTAGAGCGTCATATAGCATGCTAGTCCTGTAGCATAGGGTGATTCGAGTGAGTCTTAAGGGAGTAGAGTTCCACCTCATACTTTCTAGGCTTGTGGGAAACCCTATGGTTATGACCCCATGCATATTCAATATATAGATGTGTAGGGTACATATGTAGTTGATCAAATGGTGATGATAGATGCCCTCCTTCATGAGGCATTCAACCTTGATTGTCAAGTAAATGTTAGCAAGTTCATTGAATTTAATTTATTAAATTTCATTTTTTAAATGCAAGATAACTAAATTAGTTTAATGATTATAATGAAATTTTAGGATCATAGCATTCATTCTATTTTCAATGGTCCTCCACCTCCCTATTATGCAACAACATGTATTGTGGAGATATGTAACTAGTAAATAATTATAAATATTACATGTGAATATCATTGTTATATGAATGGTATTCTTATATCTTATTTTGGGCATTGAACACGTTAATCTTGGAGATTTGACGGTAATACCTACCAGTGGAGGTGGACATCAAAGCTTTACTTAGGTAATAAAATAAATATTTTAACTAATGAAGTATATAAAAAATAGATTTTTGTATTTTATATTCAAATTGTTTATTACATTGTATTTCACATCTTTCAAACTCAAACCATTACTTCACATTGCATAACTAATAACTAGATGTAGATGGGTGGAAAAAATTCACCATAATATAGTTTTATGAATTCAAAAAGTAGTTATATAATTACTTCACATTGCATAACTAATAACTAGGAGAAGCCGCGAACTACGTGCTTTTCATGGAATTCCATGAGACCACATTTCTTTGAGGCATTTTTTTCAACAATTCATTGCCTTGTCTATGTTATATATGCTTGAAAACTCATCAAAGCATAATAGTAGTTATAGCATAGACAAGGGAGTGAAGTATTAGAATTCTCAAAAATGTATTTACAGGATGGAATTCCATGACAAATTGTTTGGTCGCGGAATTTCATCACCTGATATCGCATTTTTGAGACATTTTCAAATAGTTCACAACTTTGTCTATGCTACCAAATCTTTTCATATATGTCTACTAAAGTATTTTATCAAATAGTTCACTACCTTGCTGCTATGGCTAAAAACTCTAAAATAGGTGCTTTAACAAAGTATGGATGTTGGAAAAATTTTATCAAAGAATAATAGTAAGCAACAGAATAGACAAAGAAGTGAACTATTTGAAAAAAAAATCCTCAAAGAAATATGGTATCATGGTGATTTCATGGCATTCCATCACCATGAGAGAAAAGTTTTTGAGGAATTTTTTCAAACTGTTCAATGCCCTAATATATGTGTCATGCTTCTTATGTATACTTCATGTGTTCATGTGTATGCTTCATGCTTCCTATGTATACTACATGTATTACATGTATTCATGTGTATTCTTCATGATTCATCTGTATACTTCACATATTATGTGTATATACATGTATGCTTCCCTCGCTTTATTGTATACTCATGTATTCACAATGTATGCTTCATGCTTCTTGTTTTATACTTCACGTAATTCATGTGTATGCTTCCATGCTCTTTATGTATAAACTTTATGTGTTCATGTGCATGCTTCATGCTTCCTATGTATACTTCATGTATTACGTGTATTAACATGTATGTTTCATGCTTCCTACGTATACTTCACATATTACATGTATTCATGTGTATGCTTCATGGTTCCTTTGTATACTTCTCCGTGCATTCACATGTATGCTTCATCTCCTCCTGTGGTATACTTCATGTATTACATGTATTCACATGTATATCAGCCTCCTATATATACTTCCCCATGTATTACATACCACTCTCTTAGATAATTGAACCATTGATTTTTGGCCCCTATGGACAACTCTTGCTCTTCTAGGGTTTTTCACCCAAAAGGAGAGAGATAGGAGCAAAAATGCTAATGGTTCATTCAAATAATGTTACGTGTGATGTTGTCTAACCTAAATGAAGCTAAATAAATGCAATTTACTAATCTAAATGAATGAAAATGAATGCAAAAGTAAGATTTAAGCTATGTTTGAAAACACATTGTGTTATGCAATAATGAACTAAATGAAGAAAATATGCAGAACAAAAAGGAAAGGGATGAATCTAAGTGCACTTGGGTGAAGTATGATGAATATGGAATGTTTTGGATGCAAGATAAAATTACTACTTCACAAAGGGACTCATTCACCAAGGTGGTGAATTAGTCCTTGGTGAAAACTGCTAGGAAACAAGTTTCTCGGCTCTGTCGAGATCTAGAACTGACAAAATTAAAATTTTCATTCCTAAGGTGGGACTCATTCACCACAAAAAGATGAATCAGCCCTTCCCAAATTTCTAAAAGTTAGGAGACAACTCGCAACACTGCATCTAGGTAAAATCACCTGCTTGTTGGGTTGCTAAAGTCAATTCTATAGGAAATAGGTAGAAAACCCTATTCAAGCTTGAAATAGACTTAAGTTGACTTGAAGCACCTAGTTGACTTGAAAACCAATCTTAAACACCTAATAACCTATCAAATATGCACACAAAAGGCTGCAAATAGACATGCAATAAGGGGGAAAATGGTTTAGGATTAGTGAATAGGGGTTTTCCTTGGTCAAACCTCACTTTGGTAACCAAACCCTAATAAAATAATGAAATGCAAAGGAATGATAAACTAACAACATGAAAATTCTATCAACCTACCAAACCTCGATAATGCAAGTCAAGTAATGTCAATGGCTGCTTCCAAAGTGCTTGAATAGTGCTTGAAATGTAAGCAGGTGTCATTGAATGCTTGAATATGATGTATGGATGTTGGAGAATTGTAAGGGATGTAAAATGAGGTGAAAATCACTCATTTATACACATTCCCCAGCCTTAGTTACCCTTCATGCCTCAACATAGCTAACATTAAGCATGCTTTTGAATAAAACTCAAAGGAAATTAAAATATTTTGTATTTAGTTATAGACCTATTCACCACCCATGGCTTAATGAGTTCCACCTAGAATCTAAAAAAATGTGTGTGTCAAGAAATATGTTGTATTTAATGTTGTTTGTGGGGGATAATACTCAAAAAATAAGCACTTAATTAAGCATAAGGAGAGCATAAAAGGCCAAATAAAGCATGAGGAAGGGATAAATAGTGAAGATGTGCTTAGAAAAGCGTGAAAACTTGTTACAAGACTTTACAACACTTCAAAATAGGACTTGTTGATGAATAAAAAGGTTATTTTTTGGTGAATTGTAATAAATGGAGTCTAGAAGAATGTAGAAATGTCTAAAACACTTACAACACCTTCTACAAGACATCATTATTTGAATAGTACCTAAATATGCATGTTGAAGCCAAGTTGCAACATAAAATTAGAGTGAAAAATGTGTCAAATACCATGAAACAAGATGTAAAAAGGCCATGAAAAATGATAAGGGCCATTTTTTATATTTAAACATTTAGCCCCACTTTAGTGAGAGAGGATGAACTTGCTTTAAAATCACACTAGCAGCTAAGGAACATTGAGGAAGGGTTCAAATGCATCTCACTAGCAAGATGGAATGACATCAATCAAGAGGGATGATCAAGCCCCTGTGATGAAAGATCCCATGGAAAAAATAAGCATAAGAACAAAGTAACACACAAGGTTGAAGCTCAATCATCAATCCAACTAGTTGTGCATCGATCTAGGCAATGATTGAAAAGAGAATGTGTACTCACCAAGTGATAGAACACATACTCAATCCACTAGGTGACAAGGCCCAAATGTACTCACTCTGGGGCCACATAACTAGTTGCTTGTGGGGTGAGAAAGCCCAAAAAGGTAAGATACATACACTAGTTGGTATGCACTCACAAACACAAAAGTGGCTATGAGGAAAAGTCATGCTACTAGGTGGGCTTCTCGCTCAACAATATTAAAGTTATACATGTTGGATAACTAATAAGGCACCACAAAGAAAAATGTTATGAACAAAAGAGGGCACTATAGTCATGCAAGTTGTGTTATGCAAGGTGGAAAAAAGTGCAAAAAGTGCAAAAATGGAAAAATGTAAAATGTAAAATGTAAAAGTGTAAAATGTAAAAGAAGTTCAAAGGAGTCTTGTTCAGTTCATGCAAGGTCATTCACTTAGGGAACACTATGTCTAATGTCTCCAAGAGAGGACCAATCAAAGAATAGAATATTCACAACTTAGGGGGATGCAGTGCGTCGCATCAAGCCACCAAGAGGAATGTAATATGCTTAGAAAGATCACAATTATGATGGACATCACACTCCAATGTCATCCACAAAGTGACAAACGCGATCATATAAATGACAAGGCTGCACTAGGAACAAAGAAATTTACATGAAATGTAATAGTAATGGAAAGTGTTTCACCACTTTTAAAGGAATTGCTACACATCGCTCATGGAGCAATTAATACTTAAAGCAGAGAAGGATAGAAAAGAAAAGAAAAAGAAAACAAGACATGAGAGCCAACTTGGAAAGCCCCTATCCCAAGTCATATTTTTGAAGTTAGTCAGATCATTTCAAGGAAAATGAAAGAAAAGAAATGGAGCTACCCCCAAAATAAAACACACCAAACACATAAAGGATCTATGGATTTGGGGTTAGTATGTTTGTTGTTGCAATGTTTTGATTAAAAATCTTGAAATTGTCATCATTCCCTGAATACATAGAACTAGAACAATGACACAAAGAGAGTGAAAATAAAAGAAAAATGAAAGTCTATTTTGGGTCAAGATGGAAGAGACATTGTGGTCTCAATGCTTTGCACCATCCCCAAAAAGGAAAAAAACAAGTGAAACAAAAACAAAAAGTAAAAGAAAATAAAAAACCTTTTTAGGTCAACATGAAGGAGACATTTCAGTCTCAATGCCTTGCATCATCCCCAAAAGAGAACAAGAAACAAAAGAGAAAAGAAAAGACCTTGTGTGTCAACATGGAAGAGACATAGGGCATCTCTACACTTTGCATTATCCCCCAAAAGGAAAACACAAAACAAAAATGAAAAAGACAAGGACCCTTTGGGTCAACATGAAAGAGACATAGGGTATCTCTACACTTTCAGACGGTCTCAAAAAGGAAAAACACAAAAAAGAAAGCAAAATGACAATGTACAATATATAGAAGAAGAGATATGAATAGAAGAAGTGTACAAAGAGAGAAAATAAAACACACAATATGGGGATGATACACAAAATGAAAAATGCAAAAGGAAAAGGGTAATAAGTAGCGTAAATGTAATTCAACCATTAACTAAGTTATTGGTTTCTCAATCTTAAATAGATAAGCAAAAAAGGAATAACATAGTTAAGAGACAACTACAATGTGCATTACAAGGACAAGGCTAACAATGTCTTTCCCTCCATAAAGTGTAAAGGAAAGAATGAGCTGAGGTGGGTGATGTGAAAGGATCATGCAATAGTGAGAATAGGGAATTCTACAACTACGCCATGATGATGGGATTGTGTTGCTTTAAGGTATGACAGGGAAACAATCAATATCAGTGAAGTGATACTTAATCAGTATTTCCTTCAATGTTCGACATTCTTTAGTGTGATGTCCAAGGATGTGATGATATATGCAAAATGTTATGTTAGAGTCTTTTGGATGAATAACCAACCTATTCATATGTGGTAAAATTATAATACCTTTATTTAAGAGCAGTTGAACTCTCCTTTCACATTTAGGTGGAGGATGTGTGGGAAACTTGATCTTTTTTATTTTGTAAGGTTTCCTTCGCTTGCTAGATTCACCTTGTTCATGAACAGGAGGAAGATGACCCATAGGCATCCTAACATCCTTGTCATTAGAAGGAGATAATGGTTGTTCATGTGGAAGGAGAATGTTTAAGTTAGGAGGAGCATTCAAGATCACTATTCCAGCATCCCAAAGTCTCCCAGGTTGAAGAGGATGTCTATCAAGATGAGAAGGATCTTGATATCTTAGTCATGTTGTGTGTGCTTCGATTGATTGTTGTTCAAGAAGTTGATGGATGTCATGTTCATGTTTTGTGTCACAACCTTGTTTACTTAAGATAGTGAATCCTTTACCATATGTATCTTCAAGGTTGATAAGAATGTTTGTGACTTTTTGATCATAAAAGGGTTGTGAATGCGATTGGTGAGAGGAACTAGGTCCACTTGAGGGAGGGACCTTGGGTCCTATATTGGCTTTAGGATGTAAGTATGCAAAGTGATCAGGAGGTACAATAGTGGGAAGGTCTTGTGACCTCATGGAGGAATAAAAGGTTGCATTTTCTTCTAGGTTATCAAGGAAATCATTGTAGAACTTTTTCATGCTAGCATCATCTTCTCCAATGATGTCTATTCACATGGAGGACAATCATGAGGAGTTAAAGGAGCATGAGGTTGTTCAAGGTCATTAGGTTCATAGCCAAAGGCACAATTGGACATGTCTACCAATGATTTTAATGAATTCCAAAACTTATTAAAAGAAAATGCCATGATGAAAATAAACTAAGATGCAATAAATGAGGAAAAACATAGATTTTGGAAATTAAAACAGAATGCAAGGAGAAGAAACAATAATGCAAAAAAAATCTAAAAAGGTGCGAGAAATGTTGTGTAAAAAGTGTAGAGGTACTAATTCACCCTCAATGGTGAATGAGTCCCAGTATGATGGTTTTGTGTGTTTTGCAGAATTTTTAAGATGATTTTAATGCTCTATAGAATGCAATCAAAGATGCAAAATGCAGATTTTGAGTTTTTCCAATAAGATGTAATGCAAAAAAGAAATCTAAATGAAGCTTTCACTAATGCAAGATAAAATGTCCTAAAATGCAAAAACAAAACAATATGCTAATTGAATGTTAATGCAAATGTAAACTAGGATCTGCAATATGTAAATGAAATAAAAAATGCAAACTGCTTTCACATCAGGTTCACCAAAATGAACCATTTATTTTTTGGCTCCTATGGAAAACTCTTGCTCTTCTAGGGTTTTTCACCTAAAGGGAGAGAGATAGGAGCAAAAAAATGCTAATGGTTCATTCAAATTATACAATGTGAGATGTTATCTAACCTAAATGAAGTTAACTAAATGAAATTGGATTGATCTAAATGAATGAAAATGAATGAAAAAGTGAAATTTAAGCTATGTTTGAAAACACATTATGTAATGCAACAATGAACTAAATGAAGAAAACATGCAGAACAGAAAGAAAAGGGATGAATCTGAGTGCACCTAGGTGAAGTACATGATGAATCTAGAATGTTGTGGATGCTATCTCAAATCATTGAATTTTCCTAGTGGGACTCATTCACCTAGGATGGTGAATTAGTCCTCCTACTGGTGAAAAAATGTTGGAAACAAGTTTATGTCTATTGGGATAATTTGACAAAATTCAGATTTTTAGTCCTAAGGTGGGACTAATTTCCCACTAGTGGAAAATTAGTCCTCTCCCAATTTTTTGAAAAATCAAGAGACAACTCTACAACACCAGATCTAGAAATCACTGCTTGTCAGGTTGCCGAAGTCAATTCTATAGGAAACGGATAGAAAACCTTCTCCAAGCTTGAAATAGACTTAAGTTGATTTGAAGCACCTATTTGACCCATAAACCAATCTTCAACACCAAAAATCTTGTCAAATTTGTACACAAAAGGCTACAAACAAATATGCAATAGGGGAAAAATGGTTTAAGGTTAGTGAGTAGGGGTTTCCCTTGGTCAAACCCCACTTTTGGTAATCAAACCCTTAATAAAATAATGAAATGTAAAGGAATGATAAACTGACAACATGCAAATGCTATCAACTTACCAAACCTTTGATGATGCAACTCTGAAGTAATGTCAATGGCTTATTTAAAGTGCTTGAATATTGCTTGAAAATATGTTGTAAAATGCTTGAATTCTTGAATATGATGTACAAATGTTGGAGAATTGTAGGGGATGTAAAATGACGTGAAAATCACTTATTTATACACACTTGTGCCTTAGTTACCTATTTATACCTCATCATAGGCCGACATCAAGTGTTTTTGAATAAAATTTTGAAAGGAAATTTAAAATATTTTGAATTTGGAGCCAAGGGGAACTCATTCACCACCCATGGTGAATGGGTCCCACCTAGGACCTTAAAAATGTGTGTCAAGAAATATGTTGTATTTAATGTTTTTTGTGGGGATAATACTCAAAAATACACTTAATTAAGCACATGAGAGCATAAAGGGGCCAAATAAAGCATGAGAAAAGGATAAATAGTGACAATGTGCCTAGAAAAGTGTGAAAGCTTGTTACAAGACTTTACAACACTTCAAAATAGGACTTGTTGATGAGTAAAATGGTGATTTTTAGGTGAATTGTAATAAATAGAGTCTAGAAGAATGTAGAAATGTCTTTCAACGCTTCACAACACCTTCACAAGACATTGTTATTTGAATATTAGTACCTAAAAATGCATGTTTGAAAGCCATGTTGCAACATAAAATCAGAGAAAAATATATCAAATACCATGAAACAAGACCTAAAAGGCCATTAAAATGACAAGGGGCCATGTTTCTATGTCACAATACTTCATGCTTCCTATGTATACTTCCTGTGTTCACATGTATGCTTCGTGCTTCTAGTGTATATGTCATGTGTTCATGTGTATGCTTCATGGTTCCTATGTATACTTCACATATTAAGTGTATTCACATGTATGCTTCATGTTTCATATGTATAATTCATGTGTTCACATATATGATTCATGCTTCCTGTGTATACTTCATGTATTACATGTATTCACCTTGTATGTTTCACGTTTCTTGTGAATACTTAACATATTACGTGTATTCACATGTATGCCTCATACTTTGTGTATTATGTATACCTATTTGTTTGCTTCATGATCAGATGTATCTTCAACAAGATTACTCCATAAATATTTATGATTGCCTTATGCTTAGAAATTATGAAAATATTAAAAACATTATCTATCAAAATGCTTTCTAGGTTGATAAGAACTAACATGAAAGGGAGAGAATTTCATTTGTGAAAGATATCCACAACATCATTGAAGAATTCAATTAAGAATGGAAACTTAGGAAATACTACAAATAAATCAATTTAGGTTCTCACGAATAGTGATGATATGCTTTAGGTTGTGACTTTTCAAAGGGGAAAATTTGTGACCCTTCGAATCAGAAAGACTATGACCCTTTTATAGTGAAGGGCGATGACCATGCCTAGTGTATATGTTCCCACCTAGAGTTTTTGGCACTAATGGTTTGGACCCATGAACAACAAAACAAAAAGTAGCCTACCTTCCAACTTTACACAACATGCATCTAACAATTTTTGCAGTATCAAAAAAACTTTCACCACATCCAAACAGAAAGTGGGGATATGAAAATCTAAGAGACAATATTGTAGACAGACCCAATATGATCCCGTACCTTTAGATAGAATGTTTCTAAGTGCCACATTTTTTGAGTAATAACTTGTCAAAAAAAATTACCTTTTTTCACTTTAGTCTCTTAAGAGATATTGTCAGTGCAATGTAGTTCAAACTATTCTGACATGCTTGGGTGTGAAATATAACCTTTCCTAGTGTAAAACTACCCATCCTCAATTGTGTTAAAATTTTTAGCTTGATCACATGATGAAAAAAACAAAAATACACCACCTTGTAACTTTACACTGCATGCATTTAACACTTTTTCCATCAGTAAACATTAGACACCATGGGCAAACAATTCAAAAATATAAAAAATTGAGAGATTATTGGAGGGGGGCCCTACATGATCCCATACCTCAAGATAGAATTTTTCTAAGTTCCATGGTTTTTTAGTAACACCTTGTCAAATTTTGCTACCTTTTTCTACTTTGGTCTCTTAAGAGATATCATTGGTCTAAAGTAGCTCAGACTATGTTGGCATGTTTTGGTGTAAAATAGGACCTTTCCTAGAGTAAACCTACCCATCTAGATTTTTTGGAACTATTAGTATGGTTGCAAAATGAACAAAAAAAATTTACATCAC
>VDFB02369875.1:0-17507 GCA_007258455.2 Sequoia sempervirens | reverse complement strand
CCCTGAACCCAAAAAAATGTGTTTTCGGAGTGTTGCAAGGAAAACTATTGGGACATGTAGTGTCTAAAAATGGTTGATCTGGAGCGGGTAAAGGCAATCATGGAACTTCCCCTACCATTCAACAAAAAGGGAGTTCAGTCTTTCCTAGGAAAGGTAAATTTTGTAAGCAAATTCATCTCAGATTTTGCAGGTTTAATTAGACCTATCACCCTAATGCTCAAGAAGGATCAGTTGTTCAAATGGAAAAAGGAGGAAAGAGAATCCTTTGAGAAGGTTAAATATGTTATTTCTTCAGCTCTTGTGCTGGTAAACCTAGACCTATCAAAGGACTTCATAATGTATGTGTTCAGTAGCAAATCTAGCATCGCTATTATTTTAACTCAGAAGGATGATGAAGGAAAGGGAGAACATTCGATAGCCTTCCACTCTCAAACCTTAAAGGATTATGAGATGAACTATAACTTCATCAAAAGGAAAATGTTCGCCATTGTTAAGGGGCTTAAAAAGTTTTGACACCTCATATCTTGCAACAAGGTGGTTGTATATGTCACACATTTCAGTGTGCGCGAGTACATTATGGAAGGAGAAATCATCAAAAAAAGGGCCAATTGAATAACTAAAATCCTCAAATATGACATTGAGGTCAGGCCTACAAAGACCGTGTGTGGGAGAGGATTATGTGAATATCTAGCACATGACGAAGAAGTGGTAGCTAAGGAAAAACAACCTAAGCTAGTTCTACTAAATGAATCTGAGTCTAAAGGCTACTGGTTGGCAGATAAAATGAGGTTTATGTAGATAGGAAAATATCCACCAGCCCTCCCTTCTCAGAAGAAAAGATTTTATAGATTACAAAACAATGGATATGTGCTTATTGAAGGGGTCCTTTTCAAAAGGAACTTCAATGGGATTATTTTGTGGTACATATCTCAAGAGCAGACGCAAAAATTTCTAGACATATTTCACAACAATCCCATGGGTGGACATTTCTCTGCAAAGACTACTTCCATTAAAATTATGTTTGCTGAGTATTTTTGGCCTACACTATTCAACGACTCACATTCTCTATTCAAATCCTACAAAGAATGTCAATTCTTCATAGGAAGGAGGAAGAATTTGGCAGTGCCTCTAAATCCAATAGTGGTTGAAGAACCCTTTGCACAATGGGGCCTTTATTTTATCGAGATGATTAATCCCACCTCTAGTTCCAGACATAAATGGATTCTTATGGCCACAGATTATTTCACCTGATGGGTCGAGGCCATGCCCCTAAAGAATGCGATTGAGGCAAAGATTGTGAATTTCCTCGAGGAACTAGTAGCAAGGTTCAGCCCATTGAATACCATCATCTTTGACAACGTGAAAGCCTTCCTAAGTTTGAAGGTATGTCAATTCACACTTAAGCACATGGCATATTCTTAAAGACATCTTCAAACTATTACCCATAGGGAAATGGTCTAGCCGAGTCAACTAATAAAAATTTAGTCTGACTCATCAAAAGAATTGGGTTAGAGCATCAAAAAGAGTGGCATCAGAACCTTAAAGCAACACTCTGGGCAGACCGAATAACCCCCAAGCAAGTCTTAAAGACTTTGTTGTACAAGCTGGTATACGGGAAGGAAGCGCTATTGCCTATATCTATGGAAATTCTCGCATTACAGTTGCTCAAGTCTCTGGAGGTTGAACAAAATGGAGCCATGGAGGTCCAGTTGGATGAGTTGTTGGAGGTACAAGAGAAAAAAGAAAAAGCCTTGATGGCCATGTGTAACCGTCAACAAATGGTTAAGAAGTGGCTTGATAAGAAAACCTTCGACTAGGGTCTTAAATGCGAAGACTTAGTTCTAAAATTCAATGAGAGAGTCACAAAGCTTGGCCAAAATGGAAAATTTGATAGTCTGTGGGAAGGTCTTTTTTGAATTATTCAATGCAAGCAACATAATGCATTTGAACTAGAAAAAATGGAAAAAGAAGCATTGAGAATTCCTATCAATGGAATTCACCTGAAATTGTTTAATAAGCTTTATTAATCATTTTACCAGTGTAAATATGTAAGTATGTAAAAAAAAAAATTGGGTGTTTTGTTCCGTCGAGTCTTTGGTAAAACCCATGATGCAAGAAGCATAAGAAAGCAAAAGAGACAAAAAAATGACAAAAGAGTTGTATATTTATTATATGGTAATATATACTTTGCGATATTACAATTCAAAATGGCTTTTGGGTCACGCTTTTCGAGTATATATATTAAAAGCTTTCTAAGACATATATACAAAAAGAGGGAGGAAAGAGTTCATTCTTCAACAGGGGCAGCATCACCATTAGTAGCAGTAGGTTCAACAAGAATAGCATCAGGAACAACAAGAACAACAGCAGGGGCAACAGGAGCGTTGACAACAACAATAGCAAGTGGAGGAAAAACCAAGTTTCTAAAGTCAGTATACCACTCCACATCATAGAAAAGCACTGCATTGTAGCATCTCAGCAAGAAGTGACAGGCACGTGAAACCCTTTGGCAGTGTTCCCCAATGGTCATGATATGAAATCCACTCAAGAATGGTACTCAGGGCACCATTGCATCCTCTTCAATATGTCAACGAAGATCACTTGTTGTTGGAATTCCAAGGCCATATACTGCATTCGTCACAACTTCACCAAGGCTTTTAAGGTAGCCTTTGGGAATATTTCCATGGTGAGCCTTAGTATCATTGCCTTCGATACCTGAAGGGTGAGCAAAGAGGCAACAAAATGAAAACAAATATCAGTATTCACACAATACTTGTCCTCACACTCTATACAGTCCCTCCCCAATACCCATTTCATTGCAATTATGGCCAAAGAATGCTTATTCTTTGTCATGCGTTTCAAACGCCTACTGGAAATTTCCCCAAGGAAAGCTACCTGAGACCTATTGCTAGTTAGCCTAATGGGAGTATTCATTGTGTCTATCAATAATCCCAATTACCAAGTGTAAATTCTGCTATTATCCTTAGGTCTATTTATAGACGTAGCTGGGGTAAAATGTGTGCAATAAGCATGATGTTGATTAAAGAGAAAACTCAAAAATCCCACCAGGTGCAAACTCAAAAATCCCACTAGGTTGTGTTTGTTGCGTACGAAAGGTTGTGTGCAAATTAAGAAGAGGTCATTAATCAGCTAAAATTAGTGGCAGGTGCAAGTGATAGTCTGCACGGTCAAGTGCTAAGTGTCACGCTATGGATGATTTTCAGTCTCCAAGGATGAACTCAAATATTTTTGTGTAATTTTTACACCCTCTTGCTTAATCATTCTTCTAAGGTTATTAAATGAAACGCATGTGTAAGGTTTTGTATACCTTTAATTACTGGGTCAATTTCCCAAGGGATGGTGCCATAGGACATAATGGCTAATTGTCATTATGAATTTTTGTCTTTTCAAAAGAGTGGGAATTCATTTTGCATGCACGAAAGAGTCGGTGGTATGTGCCAAATTTATTGCTTGAAACATCTATTATCTCCAACTCCAATTCGAGAAAAGGTTATGTTGCATGCAAAAGAACAACATTGTGAAGAGTTTTGAGTGCATAATTTTTTGTGAAAGAGCCCAAGTGAGAATTGCAGAGAGGTTGAGTGTTCGCAAAAGTCTATAGAATCCTGAAATGGCCCAAAATCCTGAGATGGAAGCACAAGGAGAGGTAGTTGAAATCTTATTTGATGCCATCTTGGTGGCACCAATGGCCAATGTTTTCAATAAAATCTCTTATGCTTTGCCTAGGATGCTGGAAAATCCAAAGTGGCCTCACACATAGGTCGTGCAAAAGACAAACCACAGGAGCAAAGCCCAAATCGTGGAAGATTGGGACAATATTCATGATCCTAAACTCAAAACCAACCCTAAGAGTCTTAGGGAAGCAACTTGCAAGAGAATGAAAAATACTAGCAACCAAGAGTCTTTGGCATACAAGTTGTGGTTTTGTGGTCTTCCGCAATATATGGTTCCCTTTGTGCATCACTACTCGGTACTAGTTCATGAATGTGCTCAAAATTTTGATTTAGATACCAGCATCATAAAAGGCCAGAACTTGAGGGTGGTAATTAGCATTGAAGCTATTAAGGATATGCTATGCATCTCTACAAGACAAGGGACAAGTGCGTCAGAAAGATTCACTAAAAGTGACTCAAAAAATCTCTGGAGAACCTGAAAACATGCTTTAAGCTTTTATAATCAAGAAACAAAAAGAGCCAAGGATGATAATCGCCCACCACAGTTTCCAGTTGGGCACGATGTTTTCAACTTGAACCTACATGATGTCTTCTCTATGTTGACTTTCGTTTGTGGCATGGACAGTGACAAGCAGGTTCAGAAGTTCCAAATGGGTATGGGGTTTCAATTAAGAAGACAACATTCTTTATTCTGGTATGACTTCGCGGAGGTCATTGTTTAGGAGATGTTGAACCAATTCAAGGAATATCACACACAGTATAGGCTCAGGTTTTCTTATTTCCTTGCTCACATGTTTTTGCACCAAAACCCTAATTTCTTTAGGAACCGTATGGGTTTGTCTATCTTTCATGAAAGCAAGGCAAGGAAGCCGGTTTTTGTGTGGACTCCTCTCCTTTTCGTATCTCATGATTACTATGCATTTTCTAAGTTTTTCCTCACTCCAATTTTGCAACATTTTAATAAGGAGGGTAAGGGTGGTTGTTATCGGTTCTCTGCCAAGCAAGTAAGGTGGATGCAAGATTTTGTACCTCCTTGCAATTGGTTCCTTGGGGAGGATTTTTCATTTGTTAGGTTGTATGGTTTTACCGATGAACCATTCTAGCTCCTAATTTGTGTCACAAACAAGGTGTTGGCCCTTGAAGTACTTCGACAACTGGAAATTATAGACGTCATGTTTTGTGGGGGGAGAATAAGAAAGGTTTCTTCAAATGCCCCTTAAGATTTGGTACGATAACAATGGAAAAGAAGCAGACACATGGTCTACTAGCTATGAAGCTTGCTCATCTGGGGCTAATATTGATTTGTGATCAATGGGATTATAATTCTGATAATGACCTAGCAAGTCTAAACGTTAAAGTGACTCACAACTATCGGCCCTACTAGGAAGCTCAGAGGAGTCTGAAGTCAAAGGACATGAATCTCTTTGTAGACCTGGCCTATGTTCCCACTGATGATAAGAGGCTTCCATGGCTATCTTTCTATTTTCCTTTGGCCAAGCCCAGTGACAAGTGTAAAATTGGGGCCACCCTTCATAATCAATTAGCCAAGAAATACCAGTGGAGTGAGGAAAATATTGCCCAATTATGGATTTATCATCAAGAGACCAAATGCCTTGATGCCATGTTCCAGGAGCCTAACATGGATGACAAATTTGATGATCTCTGGAACAGAAAGCATGATGATACTAATGCAAGTGGAGATAAGGATGTAGACCTAGAGGAAGCGAATGTAATAATGAAAAGAAAAGAGGCAGAAAAGGCCCCGATACAGGAAGGTGGAAAAGCAACAACAAAACTCGATGAAGCTCCACTGAGTGCGCAAGTGACTAGTGACTGCATCCCATTCACTGGCTATGCTACCACATACATGGGCTACAAAGAGACCCAGGGCAGCCCAACAATCTTAGGAGGTCATAGAGGTGGACAATTCTCCACCCAAGAAGAGGTCATGCACTGATGCCACTCCTAGAGAAAACTTGCAAGTACTTACAACGAGCCAAGGGTCAGAGCCCACAACAACTCAGGTATCTTTCTCTCCCTCCCTTCTCGCTTCTCAATCTTTGGTTAACCCTGTTGCATCTGCATCCCTAATTACTTCTAGTATCGACTTTTCCTTTTATGCTTCCGCACCAGCGAGAGTTTTCCCTCAATCTCCATCCTCTCCAACTAGACATACAACTTTTACTCCCCCACGATTTGTTCCATCTTTTGTCGGGGCCCAATCTGGACCCGCCATTGCTAACCCCTTTGCTTTTGTCGCATCAACTCTGACTTAGCTTGCTCAACAGATGGTAACCTCTATGTCCCCGATATCGCCACCACTCCGTATGAGTCCTTCCATCCCTTCCCCAACTGGACCGTAACATAACTTCCCCCTTTCTCCCCACTGACGGTCACTCTGCCAAAGAAAACATCATCAGAGATCACAATGATTTCATTCCCTTTTGCTCTTACTCTCAGTGCACCCTTCGTCGACGAACTAATTAGGTTACCAACATAATTTATTGGGAAGAATATCAATTCTAAGGCAGCACGGGCTATAAGAGCCTAGAAGAGAAAAGAAAAAGGTGCAACGAAGCCTATCGAGCCATGTGTATAGACCCTATTTAATGAAGTTTAGGGGTCGTTAACATTTGCAACCATAACTCCTAACATCACCAAACCGCAAGGGCAGATGCAACCTGAGGATTATACAATCCATGTTGTAGGGATCGATCTACACACAACTTGACCACAAGATAAAGTTGAGCTAATGGAGGAGACTTAGCGGGTGGTGACTATAGACTTTTTGAAGCATAGTCGCTAACTAAAAAAGAGGGAAGAGGAGCTCAAGAATGTTAAGGAAAGAGTGGAGATCCTACAAAAAAAAGGAAAGGGCTAAGGATGCTAAAATTGTACGCTTGTCTCAACAAGTGCAAGCAAAAAAGGCTAAACTCCAGGAGGAACTTGCAAGGTTCTAATCCCAAGATCCTAACCTAGTTACTGAATTGCAACAGAAAAACTAGGAGCTTCAAGACTGGTTGGCTCAAGCAAAGAGAGAAATGCAATAGAAGAATGAAGAGCTTTAGGATCAGTGAGCTCAGATGGAGCAGGAAATGCAACAGAAGGACAAGGAGCTCCAAGACCGACAAGATCAATTCAAAAAGGAGATCCAAGATTTAAAGCTCTCCCTAGAAAAGGAATCTAGAACCTGAGATCAAGATGAGCTATTGAAAAGCAAGGATGTTGAGTTGGGAACTCTACAAGAACAACTCACCGCAACAGACAAGAAGGATTGAAGAGCTTATGCAAGGCATCATGTTTAAAGAGGTGGAGATGGCCCTTTTGAAAATTCCTTCCCAACCCCCTATTCCTCAACCTAATCTCCTTTTGGTGGCTCAACATTTATACTGGGAGAAATTCAAATCTTTCTGTTTGATCCTACAACCAACACTCTAATTCATGGAAAATAGGACAAATTTAAGCAAGGAGGTGTGTGGAACAATTGAGCAGGTTCCACAATTCATTACCGAAAAGGTGTTTGAGGCTGAGAGGTTGTTGGACAAGTTATACACTATGGCAAATGCAGACTTGGTAAAGGCAGGGATTGATGACCTAAGGTCAATAGCCAAAAAGGTGAAGGAGTTCATTTGTTGTCATGCAACCATCCTCTAGGATAGCAATTTCTCGATAATACTGAGTTGGACCATGAATAATATGCGGATGCAATTTTCCAAATTCACTCAAATGGGCTTGCCCTCCCCCTTTCTCTCTAACGATTTAGTAGCCACGTCGGAGCACATTGCAACAAAGATTGAGGAAAAGCAGCGGGATCTATTTGCTTTCCAATCATTCAGTCAACCTCCCACAACATCGAACATTGAAAGTGCCACCCATCAAATAGCGCGACTTCTTTTTCAGCTTGAGTCCAGGACAAGGATCTCTATGGAGCTACCATTCAAAGAAATTATCGATTTGCATGAGGTGCAAGAGAATTTACGCGCCCTATCAATGCCATCCGAGGTCGACTGGTTTCCTCTATAGGCCGCACTTTCAGAGCTTTGATTATTGCCTAATGGATAAATCTTTGGTCTTCAAACCATAAATTTTGGGTTCCTATTCTGCAAGCGAAATGCCCTTGATAGTAGCCAAAAGCTATGGATTTAAAATCCTTAAATCTCCCTCCAGGTGGTTATTATTGATTTTGCATCCACCTCGACCCGCACTTCATATATTTGAATATTTCCAAGCCCCCCTTAACCGTCCACCAATCCAGCCGGCTGCCTTCTGAAATTTCTTCCCTTGCTTCACCCTTGTCATTGTCCAGCACTGACCTCACCAGCCATGCCAGATCCTTCCATGTTCCTTTAGCGCCCCACAATCAGCCAGAATGACCAATCGCACCACGTCTCCACTTCCGGATCGCTGGCTGATGAACAACGTCTTCTGTGTCCCCAAACTCAAATCTATGGTGATGGCCATTACGTCATGGAGATTTCTACTACTTTCATTTTCGAATCAGACTCACCATCGCAGGAGCATCTTTAGTCTGAGCTTTATCTGACACCATGCTCAAAATCTTTGCCGCACAACCAGAGAATCAATGAATGCAAGAACATGCCTAGGGGAATCTTTTCACGCTGACCTCAAGTTTTGCGGGAGGGATTCAATATGCAAATGCTCTCACTCTAAAAGGGTTCAGAAATATGATAGAAAAGTGTTGAAAATCCAGAAGCCCTAAGCATTTGAGTTTTAATTGCTTGTATTGCATTCCACAAACTAATACCTCACGGGCCCCCTTTGTTTTAGTTAAATGATAAGACATTATACTATGTTGTTTATTGTACTAAGTAATTTATCTACAAGACTTCTATAATTTCAATATAAAGTTGTTGATTTAGATCATGTCTTGAACTCTTCTTGTTCAGTGAATATATATGGAAGTTATGTTATGTTATTTGATGAACTTATTAGGTTTTTCATCTATGCTTTCTATTATTTTCAGACATGCAAATTGTTGAACAAGCCCCAAATCCTTTATCCAAAGGAAAGATTTGTTTGGCTCTATACTTTAAAGTCTCAAGATTGTCTGAGGACTTATTTTAATATACGGTTTCTTTCCTTTCAACCCTCTTAATACATGAAGAGTCGACTTCAAACCTAGAGAGTTACTCCGGGCCTTTAGCCAATTGGTTCCCCATTAACTGAAGTTTCCTATGTTTGCTCTTCCAGCAAATTTCAGTACTCAAATAGTAATATGCTTCAAATGATGTATTTACAGAAAGATATAAGCTCATACCATGGCTAAGAAAATAGTATACCGCAATATTACTTCATTGATAAATTTTATTAAACACCAAGTGACGTAATAGAGGTAAATGGATAAATGGCTGCCATTGGGACGGCCATCGACAATGCCGCTGTTCAACCTTCCAAGATGCGAATTCTCGGTGAGCAAAATGTTATTCAAGCTTCAAAAATTAGAATTGACAGAGATTGTTGGTCCCGTTCACCCGAAATGGCCGCATCACCTCACCCACATGTGTTGCAGGCTCCCCATCATATCAATTCTAGCTTAAAAACTCTATTAGAGATCACATTCACTACCGGTGGATAATTCACCGGTGAAGTTTGATAACATGTTGCTCGGGGATAAGCGAAACCAAGTATAGCTTACTGCCGCTTTGAAAGAAATGGCACCGCAATATGTACCTAAGATTATGGTGTAACCCACAAGGTTATTGAGAATAAGATGTTGCTTGTTCCGCCACGCATAAGATTCAAATCAATTTCCAGCAGTTCTTACAAATGTCAAATACCTGAGATCTCATTCATGCTCTATCTCAAGAGTTCCAACCAATTGTAACTTTGTGGCCATTTTCCTCATGGGATATTGATCTCATAGGTAAAATTACACCCACTTCTTCCAATGGACATAAGCTCATTATTACTACCACTGAGTATTTTACAAAGTGGATAGAAGTCATTCCTATGACATATATCACTGGGAAAAAAATTCTCAAAGTTCATCCTTAGCTACCTTGTATGTCATTATAGTGTTCCACAAGCCATTATCACAAATAATGGAACACCCTTCAAGAACCAAGATGTAAGAGATCTCCACAATAAGTTCAAAATCCAACACCATTTCTCAACCCCCTATTATCCCTAGGGAAATAGTCAAGTTGAAGCCTCAAATAAGACCATCATTAAGATCCTAAAAAATATGGTTAATGACACTAGCCGAGATTGGAATTTCTAATTCAATCTCGCTCTTTGGGCATATCAAACTAGCATCAGAACACCAACTGGTGCCACACCTTATTCCCTAGTCTATGGTAATGAGGTCGTTTTACCTATTGAGATCAAGCTCCTTTCATTGAGAGTATCTTTACAACACCTGATCATCGAGTAAAAATACAAAGTAGTGAGGCTAAATGAATTGGAATTGCTAGATGAACAACATCTAGAACGGACTCAAAAGGAGTTATAACAAAAAAATCAAGGGTCAAAACTTCCAAGTGGGAGATCTTGTACTAAAAGAAAATCAGAAGAACATGTTAGAGCAAAATAGCAAGGGGAAGTTTGAACCAAATTGGTTGCAACCCTTTATCATCACAAGTTGTTATGGATCTGGAGCTTATCAGCTCGCAACACCAAAAGGAGATCTAGATTGCAGGAAACTATGAACAATGTGCATCTCAAGAGGTTCTATGCTTAGCCTAAGAGGGGTGATATGCCAAAATAAATTCAAAAAAATAAAAATAAAATTGGAAAAGGGATTGAAAACAATAAAGAGAAAAATCGTCCTCTAGTGAAAACCACTTCAGTGGCACTTTGGGAAAGTACCTTGGTGAAAACCTAGTAAACATGCACCTTGTGTAAATAAGATTCATCTCCCATCTATTAAGTACTCTTATCACTCCATCCTCTCCATAATAAAGTTGGCATCAAATTTCCACCCATTTGTCTTCACCCCTACCATGGCTTGGTATTTAGGAAAATTCTATTCATCATATTAAGTCATACCCTCAAGTCATCCTATCAAATTCGTATCAAATTTCCATAACACTCGACTAAGGGGAATCTTCTTATACTTGGTTGTGGGATTGGATTCAAGTACCTAATTCTTGTAAATATCATTATAAAAAAAAACCAAAAACATTAGATAATGTCAAAACACCAAAAAGCATTTGCAAAATCATCAAAATCCAAAAACATCAAAACATTTGTAAAGATCAAAATATCAAAAACATCAAAGCATTTGTAAAGTTCAAAATAATAATAAAAATCCAAACCATCTTGAAATCCAAAAATATTCCTAACATTCTCACAAGTCTCAAAAACATCCAAATTATCTTGAAAACCTCTAAATAGGTCTAAAACATCAAAAACTTCAAAAAAACTTGTCGAACCATGTTTCCTTTGCACTTGTACACAAGCAAGGCCATCACCGATGCGCCTCCAAGGCATAGGTCAGTCCTTTAGGAGTCCATCATAATAAATGGACAATCCATGAAATGTTCATATCTCATCAATAAATGGTCACTTGTCGGGAGTCAATCAAACTACATTATCTTTACGCTTACGTAGGCAAGGCCATCATCAATGAGCCCCTAAGGAATTAGGTTAGTCCCTCTTAGGTTATATTCTTGGTCTAACCTTGGAAAACACAAAAACATTTAAAAACTTTGGAAAACACAAAAACATTTGGAAAACATTTAAAAACTCAAAACAACCTCAGATAACTGGAAAACTTTAAACATTAAAATAGTCATAAACCCTAAAACAACCTCACAACATTTCAAAATGTCAAAAACATTCAAATATTCCAAAAATCTCAAAAACACCTATTTCATCTCACTTTCGCCCATAATAGTCTTTCATTCATAATAAATCGATCGCCATTCCCACCCTTTGGTGAAGCAAGCAAACGCAAGTGCAACATTTAAAAAAGTAAAATTTAATGAAACAAATCATGAAGTCAAGGTTAATCTTCGAACGTGTTAATTAAGTTTGTATCAATGACCTAATCAATTTAACACAAAGTTACTATCTAATGCATGTCCTAGGATATACCGCTCCAACAATGGGCATCATTTTAGATATCATCAAAGAACATCAAAATCTCTTTGGTAAGTGATATGAATAACATTGCCTATTTGTTCATTTTAATATTTTCTTATGATTTATCTTATTGGTCCATTATGATGATCTCTCAATTGTGTCTACAAAATGATTTAGAGAGAAAGGAATGGGGCATTGATCATTTCTTTCATTTGCTATGCTTGTTGGATATTCTTATTGTACAACCTAAATGAATGCTTATCTTACATGTGCCAAGATAGTCCCAAGTAAAACAATGGATAGAGCATACCAAGTTATTCATACCTTTTATGTATTATTCTCCTTACTTTGATGGTTCATTCTTTCACATGGTCAAACAAGGTTTCCATATGTCAGGTATGAACAAGGATACTCTTGTTTGTTTGCAGAATCAAAGTCCATTGCATTAGATACAATGTCGCCTTGGTTCTTCATGCCTTGGTGCATCATATCTATTTGCTATATCAAAAATAAAGATTGCTATGATGAATTAAAAAGTCCTAGAAGCAAAGCAATATCATCTCGCTCGTCACAATATCCAATAAAATCTAAAAATAATCATAGATTTGTTGGAATTATGAATCAATCTCAATAAAAAAAAGCTAATCAATGAACATCTCATTCTTCTATCTTCTATCCATATTCTATCTGATTCTTATTAACATCCAAGTATCATGGCATAACAAAAATAAGTGCATCCATCCTGCATTCATAAACCATTAGCATGCATATCATAACATACATCCTGCATACGCATGACATGTCATATCAAAAATAAAAATACAAAAAATAAATGCACCCATAACATGTGCATCTCATCCATGAATCGTAAACATCCACATCATCAAATTATAAGCATAATAAGAACATCACATTTGCATACATAAGCATATATCATCCATAATGCATCCACATAGTATTATAAAACATGAAATAAGACATCATATAGTTGTCGCATTGAGGATCATCTCGTATATATCAAAAGCGTCAATATCATGATACAAGTCAAGTATGTGATATCTTAGAATATATACACGAGGTTTCAAAGGGTTGATGAATGAATATACACAATGTCCATTTATATCAAAATATAAATACAAAATAGCTATTTACAAGATAGCCCCTACTGGCCCAATCCTCTCTTTCGATAGATGGCTGGTGGGATGGTAGCCTATCATGATGTCCACTTGAATATCTCCCTGAATGTCCTCCTCTAGACTAGCCATGCGACTACCCCATGAATGCGCCCAATGATCTGCTCGACTCCATAACACTCCATTGCGAGTGTGGGGGTTGCCTCCTATGAGTTAGGATTGCCTACATATAGATAATCTTGTAATATGAGGCCTCATCCTACACCTCCCTCATATACTATCAATACTTAGCAAGGGGGATTGTATCTCCCTAGGCCTCCAACTTATGTCTCCTCACTATCTCTTGCACTAGCTCCAACTCTAGTTGTTGTCAACATGCAACCTCTGCATCTAACTGCCCTTGGAGCTGATCCTGCTCCTAGCAAACCTAGCCTCTCTCCTGTGTGAGTGTTTTGATCATCTGATCTCTCTGATATGGTCCCTAACCCCCCACTAGCTAATCCACCTGCTAGTCAAGAATTTGATCCCTTGCTGGAGGCAATCACTCCTAACTCTATGTTGATCATGGTGTTGGTTCTAATCTACCACCTATTATACCCGATGAGCCTCTTAATCGCTATGTTGATCAATGACCTATGCTAGTCTCTACCTCCTCAACCGGTTACCCTCCCCTCTCTGCCTTTGGGGCACAACTATAGGATTTGTGAATCTCAACAAACTCTTAACTGCGAACCAAGTATCATACTCCCCAGTGGTCTAGAATTTGCAAGACCTTCAACATAATCCCAACAACATGGAGCGACCTAACAAAAATCTGCCAGTGGTGCATCCCTGTTAGGAATCTATCCCTAAAAGCTTTGATCTCTATGTGTCTTGGTAAAAGTAGTCATGTACTCTGGAAGGGAAACCATTTGGGTCTCCCCAAATTGTCTCATACACCTAGCAAGTAAATATGTCTCAAGGGTAGAGGTGGATCGTTTGATCAGCCTTTTGGTTTGGCGATAGTAAAAGAGCTACTCATTGTCATTGTCCCAAGGTTCACATCCTAGCCATGGTCTCCAGGTGAACTCGACCATGTCATCAAGCACTCATCTCCAGTATGGTAACTCAGCCATGTGGTGGTGAGTTATGAGTCCCTCGTATCTGTCTACAAATGGCTCATCTTGTTGATGAAGAGCACAAACAGGACGTAGAACTGTGATATGCTCCCATGCCCAAATATGTAGCATGGTGCAACCAGCAAAAAGTGTAGCACTGCCTTGGTAAACAACCTGATGCATGTCACGATATAGGTGTGCAAGAATACATGGACCCCAAGCAAAGCGAGTCGCATCCTCCAACATGATCTCAAGTACAACACCCCATCCAACATTGAAATATCGAGATCGATGATCAGGAACCAATGTGCCCATAATTAGGCCAACAAGAACAAGGTTGATGCCAGATGCAATGTCAATAAAAGGTCTCAAATCCACTTTACCCTCCACCAAAGGAACCCATGGTACTCTTAATACACGAAGTAGGGCCTATCCACCATGAAAATTATTGTATGCCACATGCTCACCGTGAATAAAAACTCAAAGAATACCCCACACATCCTCCAAGGTAATGGTGGCCTCACCTATTGGGAAATGAAATGATGTATTTGAACTCCATCGCTCCACAATGACAACCATCAAAGCATAATGAGCCTGAATCTCAAGCATGTGTAGCTGATGCCACAATCCTAAAGCATGGAAGTAAATGGTCTCCTCAGGATCGAAACCTACCCTTTGATCTATGCTCCTAGGAAGACAAGGGTAGTAAAGTGACCTGCACACACAACACGCATAATGCCAAGTTTTCAAAATCAAAGTAAGAAAATATAAGTCAAAAGCCTAAAAGTACAAAGGCACTCTTTTAAATAAAAGCACGCGACTATCAAATGACAAACATGTGGGGTTTTAGCAAAAGCGCAAGGCTATTGCAAAGGTGCACCCTATTATAAATTTACAATTGCGCAAGGTATCTTACAAATGCACAGGATAAATGCATAACTTTATTGCAATTGCGTAAGCACCAGATTAGGGCATCCACATCTTTGCAGAGAATTTGTGCCTTTGTACAAAGGTGCAACATTAGTGGCAAAGGCATGTGGAAACAAAGTTTTGTGCCTTTTTTTTCCTAACTTTTGACCTATGTTTCGTTAATTGGGAAAAATCAAAAGGTAAGTTTTTCGAAGCACATACCTGACCACCCAACCTAGGAGGGTGTTGGTACTCTTGAAATTGATCAGATCAATGCATGGGACACACGATGAAGTCCATTTCAGAAGGTGATCTCTATTAAACTCTCTCACTATCTCTCAAAACTCAAAATTTTCAAAAGCAACATGCACAAATGAGCTGGAATTTTCTTAAAATGAGCATATATACTAGCCTAAACCTAGGGTTTTGACCTTGAAACTCATTTTCATCCTTTGTGCAACAAAACTACTCTTGCAACTATGTCAGGAGCCTGATTGAAAATCATTTTTTTCCACTCAAACTATCGAGGGGGCAGTATACCCGTGATTCCTTCCATTAGACACAGTGGGGCATTTAAAATTGGGCAAATTTTTAATTTTGATTTCAAGCAACATTAGTTCTTTGAAACAATGTAACAAGTGCATTGCTTCAAAGAGGGGAAAAATGTAGACACTTAAAACTATCCTAGTGATATAACATACTTGATTTCGCTTACTAACACCATTCCTGTAAGTCTATTTCACATAATTCATCCATTTAATTAAAAATATTATCAATTATTTAGTTAAATTCACAAACCTTTGTGTCTAACTACCCTTAGAGCTAATCCTGCTCCCAGTAGGCCCAGTCTCTCTCTTGTGTGAGTGTCTGGATCATTTGATCTCACTAATTTGGTCCCTAACCCCCACTAGCTGATCCACCTACTAGTCAGGAACTTGATCCCTCATTGGAGGTAATCTCTCTTGATCTCTATGCTAACATGGTGTTGATCTTGGTCTCCCACCTATTGTACCCGTTGATCCTCCTAATCCCTCTACTGATCAACGACCTGTGCCAATCTTTTCCTCCTCAACTAGTTTCCCTCACCTCTCTACCTCCAGGGCACAACTACAAGATTTGTGAATCTCAAAAAACTCATAGCCACGAACCAAGTATCATGCTCCCCAGTGGTTCCATAATTTGTAGGACCTCCAGCATATTCCCAAGGATGTGGAGCAAGCTGACAAAAATCTTCCAATGTTGCATCCCTATTAATCATCTGTCCCTAGAAGCTTTGCTCTCTATGTGTCTTAGAAAAACCAACCATGTACTCTAGAGGGAGACCTATTCGGGTCTCCCCAAACTGTCTCATACACCTATCAGGTAAATATCTCTCAAGGGTAGTGGTGGACCGTTCAATCAGCCATCTAGTTTACCAATAGTAAAAGAGTTGCTCATCATCATCATCCCAAGGCTCACACCCTAGCCATGGTCTCCAAGTGAACTCGACCATGTCATCAAGCACTCATCTCTAGTATGGTAACTCACCTATGTGGTGGTGAGTCATGAGTCCCTCGTATATGTATACAAATGGCTCCTCATCTCATCAGTGAAGAGCACAAATAGGATGTAGAACTGTTATATGCTCCCATGCCTAAATATGTAGCATGGTGCAACTAGCAAAAAGTGCAACACTACCTTGGTAAACAACCTAATGCATGTCACAGTACAGGTGTGTAAGAATACATGGACCCCAAGAAAAGTGGGTCACATCCTCCAACATGATCTCAAATGCAACATCCCATCCAACATTGAAATGTCGAGATCGATGATTAGGAACCAATGTCCCTATAATCAGGCTAGTAAGAACAAGGGTGATTTCAAAAGCAATGTTAATAAAAGGTCTCAAATCCACCCAACCCTCCACTAAAGGAACTCGTGGTACTCCTTATACACGAAGTAGGGTTGTACACCATGAATAATGTCATACACCACATGCTCACCATGAATAGAAACTCAGAGAATACCCTACCACATCCTCCAGGGTAATGGTGGCCTTGCCTATTGGGAAATGAAATGATGATATCTTTGAACTCCATCGCTCCACAATAGTAGCCATCAAAGCATAATGAGCCTGAATCTTAGGCATGTAGTAGATGCCACAATCCCAAAGCATGGAAGCAAATGGTCTCATCAGGACCGAAACCTGCCCTCTGATCTACGTTCCCAAGAAGAAAAGGATAGTAAAGTGACCTATATGCATAACACACACAATGTCAAGTTTACAAAATCAAAGAGAAAATATAAGTCAAAAGCCTAAAAGTATGAAGGCATGCTTTTAAATAAAAGCGTAGAACTGTCAAATGAAAAACACATGAGGTTTTTGCAAAGCTCTAGGGCTATTGCAAAGGTGTGCCCTGTTATAAATTTACAACTGCACAAGGTATCTTACAAATGCACATGAAAAATGTGTAACTTTATTGCAATCACACAAGCACGAGATTAGGGCATCCACACCTTTGCAAAGAAGTTGTGCCTTTGTACAAAGGCATGTGGAAACAAAGTTTTGCGCCTTTTACTAACTTCTAGCCTATGTTTCGTTATTTAGGAAAAATCACAAGGTAAGTTTTTCAAAGCACATACCTAGC
>VDFB02369874.1:0-14639 GCA_007258455.2 Sequoia sempervirens | reverse complement strand
AAAAGAAAAGTTTCTTGTGTACATTGATTTGATCAACCAAAATAACATAAAGAAAATTCTTTAACATATGACTAATATTACAAAAGACAAGTTTTTATCAAAACTAAATATTAGTTTCTTAAGAATATTAACATAATTAATATATTAACAAGAAAAAATAAGTACAATTTAAAGAACATGAATTATTTGTTAAGTAATTTTTTATTTATATATAATATATTTAAAAGAACTACTTTAAAATATTTTGAATGTATTCAATAATTCAAATATGTAATTTTATAAAAATTAAATACATTCAATTATTAAAATATGAAATTTTATAAAAATTAAACTTACATTTTATCCAAAAAAAATTATACTCTTTTTTTGTTAAAAAAAATTAAAAATTAAAGATATACTTGAAATATTATACATAATATTCAAAATTTTATTCTAATATTTTTAACATTCTTTCTTTATCAATAATCAAATTTTTAAAAAATATAAATAAAAAATATTTCTAACAAAATTTTACATTCATTTATAATAAATATATCAAAATTTTAATGTTTCAATTAATTTAATATAAATAACATTTTAAAAGATTTCAATATTTTTTATACTACAATATTCATATATTTTTACATTAAAATAGTTTTTACAATTTTAATTAAATTTTAAATGTTTTCACAATTTTAAAAATTTGTAATGAAATATTTAAATTCTATATAAAAAATAAAATAAAAATAATAATACATATTTAAAATGTTGTAAAAGCACTATTTGCATGCAAACATATTATAAAAACCATTCCTTACGGTGTAAATTGCAATCAATGCCAATGGAGGATAAAAAAATATAGCCCTCTATCAACTCATGTACATTAGTTAAATTGACTGATAGAGTTAGAAAAGTTTAAATCAACTGACACTAGAAAATTTTTAATGGCAAGGTATGGTAACTGCACTGATAAAAGGTCGAGTTTAGAAAGAAATCCACCTAAACAGTCAGCACTTAGTGTGTGATGTTTAAGCCCAACCACCTCAGCTAGTGGTTACTATTGCTTTGCAGATTGCAGTGTTGGCAACAGGAGCAAAGCATAAATGTGAGCAGGCATTTAAGACGTTTGGAATGAGATGAGTGCGGATGTGGAGAAGAGGTGTGTAGGGGTGATTATGTGGTTCATGTTTAAGGGAAATGAGATTGGAAATTTCCAAGTCCAAAGCTATGGCTTTCCTTTGCTTTGAGGCAAACAACAAGGAAACGGTTTCTGCGGCATTTAAATGTGGCTAGCTCGATTTTGCGGGGCGTAGAAAGGGCAAGCCCACTAAAATGGCATGAGCTGGAATATTCAACAAAGGTGGGCATGTACTTCCCTAGAGTGGGAAGAGCTCAAATTCTAGTGTTCTTGTCAACCTAGGCCAGTTGTTTATGGTGGGCGATAGTGGCCAAGTGGCTATTAGCATTGTGGATGCATTTTTTGGAAAAATCTTTATTGATTTAAATTTAATAATAAATGGGGATATTATGAGCATAATTTGTACATTCTTTTGGTATCTAAGATGGTGCAATCATACGTAATTGCATGTTGCATAGGTTAATTTGGTCAAAAGTCTAGGGAAAAGATGATTAAATATCCAAATACTTTGATATTTTATGTAAGATTTACATGTATTCTATGTCGCTTTTAATAAATGAAGTTAATTACATTAATTGGAATATCATAGATCTTGATTATTTTAATAAGAAATATATCTCAAGATTCTTTTTTTATTAATAAGAACAATATAGTATTTTTTTTTAAAAGAGAAAAAACATGTTGATTTCTAACTTAAAAATTATCTAATTTGTTTTGGAAGAATTTTAATTTTTATATTTTTAATTATGAGAAAGGTAAAGGAAGGACCACAATTCTTCTTGTTGAGAAATGAATACCTTTTATTATTAACATTAGATGCTTCAATTGTAATGGAATGGTTTGGACTATCATTGAGATAGATAATTAAAAATTTGGTATTTGTTTAATCTAGTTCACAATACTTATGGAGATAACCTATTTGTAGAAATGGTTGGCATCCCCATTCCTAAGGTTCTTTGTATCTTTAGAGGAAATTTTAACATGATTGAGAGAAAGGAATAAAAAATAGGTGATAGTGTTATGATTTGGAAAGTTAATGAGTAGTATATCTAGGAAAGAGCTAAAAGAACTCTTAACTTGATGGACCCTCTTTTAAGAAAAATAAAGCCACTAGTAAAGGTATCTATTTTATTTGGTATAATAGTTAGAGTGATATAGAAAATACTTATTCTAGGTTAAATAGATTTTATGTGCAAAATAATTTCTTTTTCTTTGATACACATGATCCTTCTTTAGTTGTTGTGAGAGGACACTCTGACCCTCTTGTTCATTCTCTACATCATCATTCTTCATAGTTTGACATGAGTGTGGATTCTTTGGAGCAGCATTTGGAGGATGCTTCTTTGTCTTTAGAGGGGCTATATTTGTCTTTGGATTATGTTCTATAATCATTTCTAAGAGATTTTGGATTATCATATTCTGCAATGTAGCTTAGAATGTTTGTTTGGAGTGTGAAAAATATTAGTATCAACACTTGGAGAAACTTGAGCATTCTTCAAAGACATCACACATCATCTTTCTTCACTCATCTTCCTTTCAAGAATGGGAATACATATTGCATACTCGATCTTGGTTTTGTTTCTTCCTAAGGGGAGGAATATTATTTAGCGAGATTGGATCATCTTTAGCATTCAATATTGAGCATCTACCATAATTGCAGGAGATTGTTCATTGAGGGGGGGATGCATGGTCTCTCTTCTCATCTCTTATGATGGGGTCTTTTTCCTCGCATGAGGTTTTTTCCTTCTCATTCTTAATTGAGAGAGTATTTTTTCATCTCCCTTTTGGTGAGGAGTTTTGTTCCATTGGATTTTCTCCTTTTCTTCAATTGCAAGAGATTGGATTTATACAGGGTACCTAACACGACCTCATAGTTGAGACCAATATTTGCACATCATTTACATAATAATCTACTACTCCCTAAGTTCCACTTACGGGAGTGTTGGTGTAAATAGGTGTTTTACCTAACTAGTTCTTCTAGTGGGTCCTACTCACATGTTAAATTTACTTAGGTCCTAGGGAAGCTCTCTAGAAGGTTATTAGTTGTCATAAGATCTTATCTTATCTTTTCACATAATTTAATGATTATTTCTAATTCATTTAATATTAGTTGAGTTAGTTGTATCATGACATAGGATTAAGACACTTGTCATGATCCTATCTAATCCTGTATCTCACCTTGGCTATATAACCAGGGGGTCTCATGTGCAAATAAAAAATACAATCATAATATATCATTTGCATCCTTTGATAGAATATCATTATTATCTCCTAGATGATTTATCTTGTGCTTTCATGAAGTTCCTAGATTTAGGGTGGCTATAATATTCAACTAAATATTGCACAGTGCAAAGTATTCTATACTAACTCTTACAGGTAATTCATCATAAAGCTCTCACATTTTAGACATGTGTGCATTTAAGTATTTTAAATTTTATTTATTTTTAATTTAAAAATATTCCCTAGTAATCTAAACAATTTTAAATTCATATTTAAATGGAAAAACAATCTCTTACCTATAGAATAGTTTTCTCTCTTTCTAACACTACCAGGTTAGTGACCAAGGAGTAGGGTGAACATGCAAATAACATCCAAGAGAGTATAATCAAGCAACAATTTCATATAACTTCATAACTGAAAAGTTATCAAGCACAAAATGAATTTTGATAATTAGACTAGACTAATGTCAACATAATTACCTTTGCATGAACCAACATAGCTTGAAACTCCTACAATGAACTAAAATATTTAAATAAATATGAAGCCTCTTATGTGTGTGTGAAATTAACTATTCTCAAAAGGAATGATATGCTTGTTGGACACCTCGATCTACGGCCCTCTCCCTAATGATACTCTACCTCTTTAGCTAGGAGGGGGAAGTAAATTGCCATGCATACACCTCATTATCCATAAATTAGTTAGCCTGTTAGTCACATTATATGAATTTTACCACAACCAGATTAATAATTAAATGATCACAATTAATGGTAAAGTAAAATCATATTAACTTCTTTTATCATTGAAAATAGTATCTATATTTAATATGCACTTGAATATATATTAATTGGAATAATAAAAACAAGAAAACTATATTCTATTGTAAGAATACTTAAACAAAATTTAATTAGATAATATAACTATGTGAGATAATAAATTTAAATGTAACATGACTTAATTGTTTGAAAATGAGGTATAACAATTGTTGTTTTCTTGAGTGCATACAGACCCACTTAAATAATCTAATTTGTTTGTTGTTGTGTCTACTTTTTCTTCTACTCCCTTTGTGTAAATCCCATGCAAAAAATCTAAACAAGTAAAATCCAACCTAAGAAAACAAGCATCATGGATCTTTGGTTTGAGGAGATCATTAAACAAGACAAAACCCCCTTTGAGCATGTTGAGGATAACATTGTAAAATTGAGTGAACATAACAATGATCATTATGATTTTATTAGAGCTAAACATACCCATACCCAACTTGATCCATACCAAACCCTAGATGCTATCATTATGAGAAATATTTCTATAAGATTTAATTGCTAAATCGTGAAAAATCTAGATCCTTTAGACCAAGAACATGCTAGTATTAGCTATCCCTACCCTAGACTCAAATATCTATTAGTCATCCTTATGCAAAAATTCACAAATATGACCTTCTTAGATCATGTAGTAAGCACGTATCAACATAATGACTTGGAAATCAACAATAAGAACTTTGGCAAGATGGATACTCATGAGGGAGTTATCTCTCCTATTGACACTTTTGGATGTGATACATACTTGGAGAGTAATAATGTAAATTATTGTTGTAAATGATTGCATATATTGGTTGTCACTAAATGTTGATATTTGTTAGTATCATTTTGTGTTGCTGAGTGTGGATTAGATTTTGATATAAGCTCGTCTTATTTTATTTTATGATACTTTGATGGGATCTTATGTTTGAACTATCTAGTTGTAATAGTTTTTGATGTGGTCTAGTTGTCACATCTCATATCATAACTTTCTTCCTTAAGAATCTATCATGAATTAAAAAAAAGAAGTGAAATGATTAATTTACAAAACCCTCTACTTTAAAATATAATTGTAATAGTTTGCGATGTGGTCTAATTGTCACATCTTTGATCATAATTGTTTTTTTAATAATCTATCACAATTTTTTTTTAAAAAGAAATGATTAATTTATAAAACCCTCTACTTTAAACTACCTATATTAATGATTAAAATGCTAAATATATTTGTGTGTGTTAGTTGAATAACCAAAGGCTTTATTAATTCTCCACTACTTTTATATTCATTATTTAAAAGAAAGATTTACCCTCATATAATGAAAAGTTGAGATGGGTCACATAATAAAAATACAAGTTTGAGGAAAATTGAGATGCAAGATATTATTGAGGTACTTTTGATCTTTTGTTCTGCTAGACATCTGTGTTTTTGTCTTCTTTTTTGAACTTCTTTCACGTTGGCTTTTTGGACTATTGTTAGCTTGATGTCATGAACAGCTGTGTGATGGACAATTTATAAGATGGGATCTTCTTTTTCTATTAAGCAAATAATTACTTCTAAAGTGCCATTCAAACAGCGGTGGAGTGAACTGAATTGTGGTTCGCTTCTTTAAAGTGTAGTCCACTAGAAATATATCCTTTTTCCGTTTGATAGCTACGCCCTGATTTTTGTAGGTATGTGGGTATATCAATCCTTTGAGTTGTTCTTAATGCTTTAGTAAATTAAACAATGTTTAAATCGCGTTACGAGATCAGTCAAGATTTATCAAGATTCTGTTAACATGGATTTTATATCACTGGGTGCAAAACAATTTACAATCCATCAATACAATTCATAAATACTGGAACAGTAGAATAGAGTTTCTAGCCACATATTTTCAAGTGGATGGAGAATCCACGTAAGGAGATAAGGGCGGCTTAGAAACAGTTGGTGGATGGTGAAGTTAGTCATTATCATATTATCCGCGATCTTCGCTTATACCTGTTTTGAGATACGGATATCAATGCACCAACTTGAGGGGGAGTGTTGCGATATTCTGATTTTTTCTGATTCTTTCCTAAACTGTCTTCTGTTTTTTCCCTTAACTGTTTTCGGATACTTTCCTATCCTGTAGATAGTGCAGCTGTATAGATAACGCACACAACATGATTGTAGGATCTGAGTATGTATATGAAACTGTACAGATTCATTGTAAAATAGGAATGAAAAAATATTCTTCTGAGTATGTTTTGAGATACGGATATCAATGCAAAGCTGCGTCGGAAAAACAACATCAGATACCATGGGAATCGTTATATAAACTTGTTTACACTTGTACTCCTCTCATCTCACATCTAATCTCATCATTTTGACTGAGTATATGTCCAACAGAGCTCTGCTTTGAACAACAACGCAATCATTCTGCAACAAGGAAATTCAATGGAGGAGACAAGGCCAAGATGTTGTGTGCAGCTCAAGTTAGATATTGTTGGAGCAAGAAACATTGCTCTTCAGCCTGGCTGCAAAGGTAGTTTGTTTGTTCGATATTATCTGAACAAGAGCATAGCAGTGAATATGAAGGAGGTCGAGGCTTCCCCAGAGCCCCACTGGGGAGAAACATTTTGCCTGGAATGTGGAGGAAAAAGAGTGGGTGAAATGCTGTCTGCATTAATAACGGAATCAAGTTCCGTTGTATTTGAATTGAGGTGGAGAAGAAAAAGAGAAATATTTGGAGGATCGAAGAGCAAAGTTTTGGGAAGGGTTGAAGTTCCGTGGAAGGAGTTATTGTCATCGCCCACTCTTTCCTTAAGCAAGTGGTTTCCAATGCGGAAAGGTGATCTGCCTCTGCCACTGCTTACTCCTGCTTTGCAGATTGCAGTGTCGGCAATAGTTGGTGAGTGCGATGCAACAGAAGCAGATCGACAGAAAATATGGCGTGGAGGTAGCAAATGCAGGGAGGAAAGCAGAAATGTGAGCAGGCGTTTAAGACAAATGAGGATGTTTTGAGCATAACTTGTACATAGTTTGGGTACCTAAGATGTGCATTAATTCGTAATTGTATGTTGCATAGATTAATTTGGCCAAAAGTCTAGGAAAAAGGGCAAAGATGGAACAAAAAAAATCAAGTGGTTTTTACTTCATCCTTTCTACTAATAAATGAAGTCAATTATAATAGTTGAAGAGTTTTTTTAATAGGAAATATATCTTAAGATTTTTTAAAAGAGAAAAAAAAATTGTTGACTTTATCTTGAAAATTATTTAAATTTTTGTAGAGGAATTTTAATTTTTTTACTTCTAGTCATGAGAAAGACAAGGGAGAGACTGCAATTCTTATTGTTGAGAAATAGATACCTTTTATTATTAACGTTAGATACTTCATTTGTAAAGTGGTTTAGATAATCATTGAGAGAGATAATTAAAAATTTGGCATTTGTTTAATCTAGTTCTCAATAATTATAGAGACAAAACCTATTTGTAGAAATGGTTGGCATCCCCCTTCCTAAGGCTCCTTAGATCCTTAGAGGAGATTTTACCATAATTGAGGAAAGGAAGAAAAAATCTGTGGTAGTGTTATGATTTGGAAAGTTAATGAGTAGTATATCCAGGAAAAAGCTAAAAGAGCTCTTAATGTATGATGGACCATCTTTAGGAGAAATAAAACCTTTAGTAAAGGTATCTAGTTTATTTGGTATAATAGTTAGAGTGACATAGAAACAAATTATTCTAGGTTAAATAGATTCTATATGTGCAAAATAATTTATGTTTCTTTGATACAATGAAAAAAATTATAATTATATTAGAGTTTCGCCAAGCACAATACATTACCATTACCCCATTGAAGTGAACATTATTAGAAGGGGCAACTGTGTGCATGAGATCTACAAAAAGAATAATCTATTTAATTTGAATGTGGAATTGCTTAATAACATAAAAGTACCTTGAAGGTATTGTTTCTCTGAGAAGCATTAATAAATCCTTCTACCTTGTTTATTCTAATATTGATTTTATGGATAAGATGGTGGAAAGTTGGAAATATTTATTTGAGATTATTGGCAAGAAATTGACACTTGATAAAAGAAGCTTTCAATTTTTTTTGCAAAAGAGGTTTTTATCTTTTGAAGACCAAGTGTAGTGGATCCTAACAATGACTTCATTATTAGAAGTCTTGTTGACCTAAACATAAGTTAAGATGCTTATAGAGCTATAGGGATCAAGGGGCCAATATTAGAGCTAAATTGAATTATATTAAGAACAAGGATAGAGGAACTAAATATTTTTTTAATCTCCTCAAGTCTAAGAATATGAAGGAAACCATTGGACCTATAAGGATTCATGAAAATATCTATAATGATATCGATGATATGAAGATTTATTTTAGTGGATTCTATTTTTCTCTTTTAGTTATAAATGACAATAATTGCCATAATAAGAAATCTAGAGAAATTTGAAAAAAATAAATCCCAAGAAACTCAACAAGCATGCGATAGAAAATTTTAAAAAATAATTCAATAAAAAAGAATTTTGAATGTAATTTAAAATATTTTAAAAGTGGTAAATACCTTTGGGTTGATGGGATGGCTATTTAATTCTATAAGGATGAATCTCCATGGATTGTATATGATTTTTTGATGGCCTACAATGAAGCCATAAAAAGGGTCTCTTAGAGATAAGATTAATAGGGGTATCATTAATCTTTTTCCTAAAGAAGGTGATAAAGCTCAAATAAAATATTGAAGGCTCATAACCTTATTGAATGTTTCATATAAATTCCTAGCTAGGATGTTAGCTTTGAGGTTGATTGATATCTACTGATATCTTACCAATGCTGATTAATGTTAATTGCATTAGGTTCATCAAGGGTAGATATATTCTTAAAAACCTCAAGTGACTATTTGGGAAGCTCTATACTAGGCCAAGAAATCTAACAGAAGTGCCTACATGTTGTTTGATAGGTATATATCTATATATATAATTAGTGTCTTAAGTCATTCACTTAGGGTAATTACTCTAGGTGGTTTTTTTCCTGTAGAGTAGTTTTCTCACTCATTTAATATTTTCACAATTTTAAAAGCCTATACAGTATGCATTTTTAGCATCTCAATTTATTCACTCTTTCTTGGTGAAATAGCTACGCTTCTCTCGTTCTCTATGAAGGTTTATTTTGCAAATGGTGATCTTGGGTTCCACCTACATGGTATCAGAGCCAACCATTCTACAATCCTTCTTGAGATTTTTCATCAGAGTGTTTGAGATCATTTATTTTCTTGGCATTTGAAAATTTTCAAATTTCAAAATTGCCTTATTTGTCTTATTTCTGATTGTTTCATTTTCCTGTTGTTGGAAAATATCTGGGAGCAATTGAAGCCTCATTTTTTCTATAAATTTCTCGAAGACTCAATTTCTTCCCTCCTCTAGGTGCAATTTCCTCTTAGAGGGATGATTTGTGATAGGAGGTGATTTTCTTCATTCAAAATTTCCCTTTGCAGGCCATTTTTTCCTAAAGGCCAATTTCTCCTATTGTTGGGCCCAATTTTCTGCTTTAGGTGGCATACATCCTCTTCATATGGGCATACAAAATTGTCAAATCTGGTTCATTGTTTTAACTGAAAGTTTATTTACTACATTGACCAGATACTACCTTTTAAAATCAACATATTCATAGTGAAGTCAATAGAGGGTCTGCATCTTCTCTGTTGATGGCATTCAAATCCAGATAGAAGAGTATGATTCAAGGCCATTCCATCATTACCAGTCAATGATTTTTCCTTTTTCCCAATTTTGTTGGAGGGGTGATTTTGCTGCACAAAAGACATGATCTTTTTGCATTTGGCATCCAGTGTGTAGAAAGGGGTGGATTGATTGCTTAAGTGGAGGCATTTTTTTCAAGGATGCCAGTGAAACCTTTTTCCATAGGCCCATTTTTGTAGAAATGATTCTTTGTTGCTAGGCATGATACATTCTCAACAGATCATGTTTTCTCCAATTGGAGGCCTTCAAACATCATTGCAATCATTTAATTCCCTCAATTTGGTACGAAGGGGTGACTGTAATATTTTTTTTCACACGTGATTGAAGATTCCCAAGGGTGATTGGGGTTGCATACATTTTTTTTAAACTTTATAAAATATAAAGTTTCCCCTAAAAATTTAGGGTTCCAATGTTGCATAGCTGAGTGGAGTGGGCCCCAGTTTTGAAGTTTTCAAAATTGTGTTGGAAACATTATCCCACATTAACAGTGTAGGGTAGGTTTTTGCTATTCATATAGCGTTGAAGTGGGGTTTCTTGATGTGAGCAAGTCTCATAAGAGGTTATCTTGCTAATGTGCTAGCATGGAGATCAAGCAATTGGATGCATCAATTTTTGCTGTAAAATAGGTTTAAATATTTTTTGGAAGCTTTTTAGTTGTGAAACCACTATCTTTGAATTTTTTTGAACAATTTAGTTATAATGGTTTCTTTGGAGAAAGGGAACTTTAGAAAATGAAGTGATGTTGTTCTCATCCATCTTAGTGAGGAGAATCTATTGCCATATTTGTATAATGAAGTTCCTATTCCAGACAGATGTAGTAGGTATACAATTTGGAAAGGGTTTAGAGCTAGAGTCTATAGAGTTGTGCCATAGAAAAATGGCCCCCTTTGATTTTTATGGCCTTTTAGGTCTCGTTTCACGATGTTTGGTCTATTTTGCTTTGATTTTATATTGTAATGTGGCTTGAACATGCATATTTATGTACTAAAGTTAAAATAATGACATCTTGTGAAGGTGTTGTGAAGTGTTGTAAAAAATTTCTACACTCTTCTAGACTCTATTCATTACAATTTACCTAAAAATAACCCTTTCATCACTGAACAAGGCCTATTTTGGAGTGCTGTAAAGTCTTGTAACAAGATTTCACACTTTACTAGGCATAATTTCACTATTTACACCTTTCTTATGCTTTATTTGACCCCTTTATTCCCTTATAAGATTTAATTAAGTGTATTTTTGAATTTAAACCTAACTAACAAGATTAAATGTGACTTAATTCTTGACACCCACATTCAGGTCCTAGGTGGGACCTATTCACCATGGGTGGCGAATGAGTCCCCCTTGGCTGCAAATTCAAAATATTTTAAATTTCCTTTCAGGTTTTTATTTAAAATCACTTGATGTCGGCCTATGATGAGGTATCAATGGGTTACTAAGGCACAAGATTGTATAAATAAGTGATTTTCACCTTATTTTACATCTCCTACAATCACACATCACATCCAAGCAATATTTTCATTCACTCAAGCATTCAAGCAGTTTACAACATCAAATCAAGCATTCATTAAGCATTTTGAAGCATCCATTGACATATCTTAAGATTTTACTCAACAAGGGTTTGGTAAGTTGATAGCATTTGCATGTTATTTGTTTATCATTCTCTTTCATTTCATTATTTCATTAAGGGTTTGATTACCAAAGTGGGATTTGACCAAGCCAAACCCCTATTTGCTAACCCTCAACCATTTTCCCCCTCTTGCATGTGTGTTTGCAGACTTTTGTGTGTAGATTTAATAAGTATTTAGGTGTTGAAGAGTGGTCAACAAGTCAACTAGGTGTTTCAAGTCAAATCAACTATATTTCAAGCTTGGAGAAGGTATTTTGTTTGTTTCTTATAGAATTGACTTCATAAACCTGACAAGCAGACATCCTCATATCTAGGGTTTAAGAGTTATCTCTTGATTTCTTAGAATTTTGGGAGAGGACCGATTTTCCACCAGTGGTGAATGAGTCCCACCTGAAGGTTGGAAATCTAAGTTTTGTCAGATTCTGGATCTCGGTCCACGCAGAAACCTGTTCCTAATAGTTTTCATCAGAAGTAGGACTAATTCACCATCCTGGGCGAATGAGTTCCACTAGTGAATTTCTATAATTCTAGACAACATCCAGAACATTCCAAAATCCTCATCAAACCTCTAGGTGCACATTGATTCAACTCATTTCTTTCTGTTATGCATTTATTCATTCTTATTTCATATCACATTATGTTTTCCAACATAGCATAAATGTTAAGTTTTGCATTCATAATCAGTCATTTAGATCACTTGATTACATTTAGATCATTTCATTTAGGCATAACAACATCATACATGTTACATAATTTGAATGAACCTAGCTAGCATTTTTGGCCCTACTCTCTCCTTTTAGGTGAAAAACCCTAGAAGAGTTAGGGAGTGTTATGGTGCCAAAAATATATGGTTCAAAAGTTATTTTTGAGCATATAAATGACAAGGACCTTTTGGATTCAATTTTTCATTTTGAAAGCCCTTATGCTCTTTGGAATTACCTTCAAGAATCATTTGGAGATCTTGATGCCCCGCCATCTCTCGATGAACCTCCTTTGAATACCAATGTGTCTCTTTGTCCTTCAGAGAAGATAAACCATGCTTGTGATCCTTTGGAGGTTGTTGAGATTTTAGATGAGGTTGTGGTTGCTTCAGAGGTTCTTGATTCTTTGCCAAAGATTGTTGATCCAGCTTCATTGAGTACTTCCATCATTCCTAAACAATAGGATTATGATTATCTTCTTGATTGGGATTCTTATTTGTTAAACATTGGTTCATTGTTCGTGGAGTATCACATTTCAGATCTTTGGAGGACACATTTGAGGGGTTATCTCTCCTCTTTGATGACAATTATTACACAACTATTTTCAAACCATCTCTTTCTTTGGATATTGTTTAGTATCAATTTCTAGTGGTACCTTGTTTTTCACCTCCTATTGTGATTGGGAATGTTCTTGATTGGTTCATGGTATCATATATCAAGGTCTTAGTGACGTGCATGAGTAGATTTCAGAGACATTTTCATCCTACATTTGGATTTCACTTGCTAATTCCTATCTATAATGAGAAGCATACCTGCATTTGTATTTGGTTTTGTTTCTTCCAAAACGGAGACAAGTTATTTGTCAATATTGTATCATGTTTTGTCTTTAGAAAGTTAATGATATTGTTTATCGATATTATATCATGTATACTGTGGGGGGGGCTACATAGTCTCTCTCTTTCCCTCTTATGGGGGGCTATTGGTTGTATATACATGATGTATGTAGTCCTTGGGGGGTGTGATTAAGTCCTCCATCCATGCATCATTTTTGTTTTCTTTTCTCTCTTTTGGAGGATGAGTGTTTTCCCACAGGGTTTTTCTCCTTTTCTCTGGTTGTGAGAGATTTCTTTTTTGCATTTTGAATAGGTACCTAACATGGTTGTGTAGTTGAGACCCATATTGCATCTTCATTCTCCCTAAGTTTTCACTTAAGTGGGGGTGTTAGTGTCTTAAGTTTTTCACTTAGGTAATTACTCCAAGTGGTTTTTTCCCATAGAGTAGTTTTCTCACCCGTTTAAAATTTTCACTGCTTTAAAATCCTGTACAGTATGCATTTTTAGCGTATCAATTTATTCACTCTTTCTTGGTGAAATAGTTGTGCTTTTCTCATTTTCTATGAAGGTTTATTCTACAAATGGTGATCTTGGGATCCACCTATATATATATATATATGATAGATTTTAGAGGTCCTTCATTATCATGTTCCTTGAACTCATTGGTTTTCCTTAGGAATCTTACAAAATTATCAAGTAGTTTTTAAAACATTCTCACACTTAGATTGATATTAATGGGTCACTTTCAAAATATTTTGTATTGAAAAGATTTATTAGTCAAGGTTTCCTACTTGCTCTTCCATTTTTGTTATTGATTTTGATTTGCTACATCATATTTTAAGCTTTAATCTTATTTGTAGGATGGTCAAATGTATTTCATTAGAAAATAATGATACATTAGTTAATATTCAATCTATTGCCAATACATCTTTATTCTCTTATCATGAAGAATATAACTTTCAAAACTTGATGAATAGGTAGAATGTAGATTGAAAGGTCTCTAGTGGTGAAATATTTGAAGGTAAATCCATTGTCCTTAGTTGGAAGGATGGTTCTCCTATTGGTTAAATAAAATTAGTTGGAAATAGGGTGGACCTTCTAAAATTGTCATATATTTGGGTATTCCTTTCTCAATTAATCCTTCTATGAAGTAAATGTGGGACTTGATCTTTTTTAAGATTGATAAAAGAATCATAAAAGGAAATTTTAACATCTTTCTCTTGCTAGGAGGTTACAAGTGTGTTAGAAAATTATTTCCTCCTACAATATCTATTATGCCTCTACTTGGTTATTGGGTTGTTGTCAAGTAGAGAATATTTGGTAAATAGAGAGAATTTTTTTGTGGTATAATGGTAAAGGTGCAAAAAAGAGGTATAGAGGTAATGGGAGTGATGTTACATGGACAAGACCAAAGGTGGCCTAGGATGAAATAATTTGAAATGCAAGGTATTTCCTTACCTACATAATGGATTGTTAAAGTCCTTAGGGGTAGAGAACTTTGTTCAAAATTATGTTTAAGAATAATATTTAGTTATTTTTTCTTAAAAAACTAAATAGTTGATTGGTTTACATCCCTATGATATATTTTTGGTAATTTCTTAGTGGGCAGTTTGGATTTATAGTGT
>VDFB02369873.1:0-66307 GCA_007258455.2 Sequoia sempervirens | reverse complement strand
ATGTGTAGGCATTAGTCATATGCATTTGTCACGATCCTCTTAAACGTCAAACTCCAAAAAAAGTCATAAAATGTCCTGAAAAAAGACCAAAAACATCACAAAAAGTCCTGAAAAAAGACAAAAACATCATAAAATGTCCTGAAGAAAGACCTAAAAATCATAAAACGTCCTGAAGAAAACATCAAACAAAATCATTAGACCACTCGAAGAACACGAGCACACTGTCATTTCTGGTCAAAGTCAATCATGTCAAATCAATCTTTGTCATCTGTCCGAACTACGTTGTCTCTGCGCAGTTGCTACGTAGGCAAGACTCATATTTGAGCCCCCGAGACATTAGGTCAGTCCTTTTAGGTTTGTCAAAATAAAATCATGACGCAATCTTTGGTCACCAAGACAAAGTCATTAGTCGTGTCGAACTACGAGGTTAGTCCATTAGGGTTCATGGCATCACACTGACACACATGAATCTTTCCCCAACGAACAAAACTCATCATGACAATCACTATCACAGCAAGACAATCTCATTGGCACATATCATCATGAAAATATTGACATATGGCCAACTCAAGTCAAACTCAGTCAAAACAAGTCAAACTTAGTCAAAACAAGTCAAATTATCGCAACCAGTCAAACTATCAACTCTTGGTTACCTTTCAGATGGGTCCTTCAGAAGAATAACCTCTGTCATTTATGCCTTAGGATGTGTCCTTCCTAGGAATCGGCATTGTCATCTGACATTTTTGAGGAATCCTTTCTGACACTTAAGGATCATTCCTCTCGACAACAACGTTCTTTCGGATGTGTCCTTCTGAAGAACAAAACTCTGACATTGGTGTTTTAGGATGTGTCCTTCCTAGACATCGACATTATTCAGGATGTGTCCTTCCTGAATATGGCAACCTTCGGCATTTGTCATCTTGGCATCATTTAAATTTACATTGACACATCAATGCACTCAACATCCAGACGCACTTGGCAAACACTTGGCATTTGTTTTTAGTTTTTATCATGATATTAGTTTTTCAGCGAGATCCCACTAAGCAGGATTTAGAGAAGCAGCGACGTATCATGTCAATTGACACGCATGACTACTAGTTTCTCAGCAAGGTCATGATTTTGGGATTTAGAAAAACAACGATATATCATGGTAAGCAGACTTTTTGTGCCTTTGGACAATCATGCTACTAGTTTCTCAAGGATGTCCTAGAAGTAGGATTTAGAGAAGCAGCGACGTTTCATGATTTGTCCTTGTCTTTTTTTCTGCATGTGGTTGATTATGGCAAAAAGACTGGGGCAAACATGCTCCTAGTATGAGTCATGATCATCCTTGTTCTGCGGATCGCTTGTCTTTGATGTGATGGTGAATGACTTTGCACACCTTGGTCTATCTCATATAATGGTGTTTGTTGTCCATTTGTGTCATTTTTACTACTCAATGATGATTAAGAGCAATAAATATTAAGGTCCTATGGCAATGTTTTGAAGGATTTGGTCTAGGAACTTATATGCATCTCCTTTAGTCTTGTCATCTTCTCTCACTCGTCTCATGTAGGCATTGCATCCATCTCATCATCCATATCATTTTCATTAACATTTCTTTGTCTCTTCATATTCTAGTCTTCTCATCCATTTCGAGAGCACACCCATGTTCTTGAAACCTATCTGTCCTCTCGAGGGGGCATACCGTAACCCTCCTCGTCATTCTTCCTCATCTTATTTTTTCATCAAGAGCTGGATTCTATTTTCTTTGTCACAATGCACATGCTACATTACATCAAAGATAAGCAAAATGTAGATTACATAAAATTGTCCTAGCTTGCAACTCTTAGATTATTCAACATTGCCCCTTTCATTCTTAATAATTTATAATTATTTTCTAAAGTCATATTCTTCTATTAATTAAATAATTTTAATTATTTAATTAATTCATTTTTATCTTTATTCCCTTTTGACACTAAATAAATTTTATTTATTTAATTACTGCCACTAATTAAGTCCCTTTTAAAAATTAAATAAATTTTTATTTATTTAATTCTGTCCACTATCCCACTATAATTAAATACTATTTTAATTATTTAATTATTCATTAACCTTCTTATCTTCTACTAAATTAAATAAAGTTAATTTATTTTAATTTGTCCATCTTCCCTCTGAATTCTTGAATTAAATCATCATTTAATTCAAAATGATTCCTTTTGTCACATTCCTCCATAATTAAATAATATCTTTATTATTTAATTATTTACTGGTCACCTGGAGTGAATAAATTTTATTATTTAACTTCTCCAGCAACCTCTTTGTCCGTGCCAGTCTTATCTTCCAAATTAATTCTTTTCTTTTGACATCTCATTTAATTTCGACCCTTGATTGAATTATCTTATAATTCAATCTTGGCCCTTCATTTCTTGGCATTGCCCTAATTTTGACCTAACCCTAATTCGTACTACATCATTCAATCCTGATCATTGATCCTAGGGTTTTTGTCATCTTCTCATCCTGGCCACACATTCAAAATTGCAGTTTTTATAAAATGGCAATTTTGTTCTTATTTGGGGGATATCTACATATATCTCTCTCTCTCTTAGCTCTTGGTCTCTTTCATGCTCAGGTCCTAACTTAGGCTATTATTTTTTACAGTCATAGTCACTTACAGTCATTGTCATCTTAGTCCATTGTAGGGTCATTTTATTTTCTGCAAATCCTTCAACACTTGCATAGGGCTTAGTCTTTAGTCATAGTTGCTCACATAAATCTGAGGGCATTTTTATTTATCTGCAAGCTAGGAGGTGTAACAAAGGTTAATCATGGAAGGTGGAGACTTAGGGTAACTTCATCCCTTTTTGTCTTCATATTACTTCCTTTGTACTTTGTTACTTCATAGGAATTTTATTGTTATTGTGCTAACCCCACTTAATAATAATTTTAGGATTTTCCCTTGATTACAGGCGCAATCCCGTCTACCTTGCATAAATCTATTAAATTCATTTGCAATAATCAAGTGGTCACAATCAAGGCTGGCCCTGAGGCTATGCACTTATGTGAGATGGTAGTTGTTGTTCAAGCCTCAGTTGTGCCTACTCTTATTCCTTCAATGTCTTCCAATGTGTCGATGTTTACTACAACAATACCTACTACAAAGGATACTCTTGAGATAGATGTCCCTAAAGAAGATCCTTCTGAAGCAAGGAATACTAAGTCTTCTCCTTCTTCTTCAAAATGGAATGCATGTCTTGGTGATGATTAGGGTTCTCTATACTTTACAGATTCCTTCATTGGTGAATGTAAAGTTAACCCGATCCACTTAAACCTTCCAATAACATCATCCAAACCCACTATCAAAGATGATTACTCTTTTTTTATCATAGGGTAAGGTGAATACGAATTGTAATGTTCTTAGTGTTGATCCTCCTTCTGAGGAAGATGATCACACTTATGTTAAAGAGGTTAATGTTGGTAATCCTTTCAAGAAGGATGATGGTGATATCATAGAGGAGTATAATCCTTGTTGTTAGAATAATTGTAACATCCATCCACTTAATACTCAATTAATCTCAAGAATTTACTAGAAGGTAAATAAATTTAGTAAACATGAGAAAGAATTTTTTTTTTCTTTCCATTTGCATTGCACAAGAATAAAGTATAACTTTTCCAAATAATATTCAAACTTGAATTCATGTGTAAACATAACTAGAATCAAGATAATTCCTTACATTCATATCACATAAGATACACTTAGCAAAAAGAATAGTTTTACCTCATAAGTTTTGACTGTCGTAAGCTAGAACAAGGAGTTCACTGCATCTGGAATGTTGATGTCGAACTTCACGAGACTCAGTGAGTCTTCTGCTACAGAGGGAGAGCATCATCCTAGTGCTTTTCCTCCAACCACAGACTCAAGTGGTCCCCCACACACTTCCTAATTGGAAGTTCCCCGGCCCTTCACGAAGGATATAGATATAAGGAATTGTCAAGTTTCACCATCTGAGTCCTAGTGATGTGTCCTGCAAAACTCAATCGACCATACAACTCGAGATCCCTTCTAGCTAAGTATGATCATTCTGATTGGTCGTTCCATCTAGACACACACCTCTGACTCGTCTTAGAAACTATCTCATCCTATAGTTTTACTTACTTTATTTGGTATTCTAGGCTCAACTAGACTATATAGAAAAACCATTCTAGTCAATCCGACTTAGAATTAATCATAAGTCATTCTAAACATGTAATGTAAAGATTTAGATATTTCAAACCTTTTCAAAAGTCCCTTATTGCATTCTTGCAATATCTAGGATTTATGACGTCCTGTCATTTACTTCCAAAGATTCAATACCCAACATCTCAATGTGTTCAATCGAGTTTCAACATTATCAAGTTGCTACATTATCGAAGACTCTCTTAAAGTGTTATAAAGACTTCCTATCTTTCTCTAAAGCTTTCTCGACCTTTCACTGTCAATCAATATACATATATATATTTACACAATGTCATATATGACATAAAAGTTATAGACTCCCTACATCCTCCTTGTTTCAATACTACGGTTTAGCTTCTCTAACCCAACACATGGAAATATCAACATCCTTGATTTTCCAAGGGTAATAACATAAGTGTAACTAACCATAAGAACAAAATGCCTCTAGTCTTTCCTAGACCACTTGACATTGTTTGAATTCACATTTTACATACATGAATAAACATATGATTCAAGGTATCATTTCATATCAATAGTCTTGATCTAAGTCAATATTTCAACCCTTAAAAGGTTTGATTTTAAAAGATAATAATCTATCTTCGACCCCTTGGTCTATTTGAGTCTATTGACTTTCAACCTAGGTTAAGTTATGAACTCATATATAACTTCCTTTATTTCTTAAACCTTTTTCGATCTTAATACTTTACCACTGTCATATTGAATTTAGTTACGAATCTCTCCTCATGTCCCACCTTGAGGTAAATCATTCCAGTGATACCCAATCTTGGCTACCTATGTCTTATGTGCACTTAGCACTAAAATAAGTTCTATTGAACAAAAACTATGAGATCTATATTGTTGCATTGCCTAGTGTATTCTCTCTCTTGAGACAACATAGCACAAGTACTACTAGTTAATAGAAAGGAAATCTAAATTTCCACATCCCTGGATCATTTATTCTCCTGGGTTTTTTTTACAAAACAAATGTCGTGAAAGAATCAATTTCGTAAAAGGTTTTCTATATCCATAGTGCAACATTGTCGCTTCAATATCAAAAGGATATTATCATCATTGAAACCTTTATTTCAAATAAATAGATATGCTTCTAAAAGAATTTGAGTGGCTTATCAACATGCCCATCACAAGGTTGCATTGAATAAACAACAATAATATACTATTTAACCTTTATTGACCCCTTTTTAAAAAAAGGAATACCGATTTGGTCTTTCCAATCTCTAGTATTTGTACTGTTTTCCCTTTTTAAGGATGCATGTTCAATAAACTGAGCAAACGATTACATAGATTCATCACTTATTTCTTGTAATCAAATTGGTTAATATAACTCCAATATAATGTTTATCTATTTCAGACTACATTATAATATTTTATCTGAAACACCGATAATAAACTCTTTTCATGCAAAGATATCATACATTAAGGGTAGAGAGAACATGCCTGCATAGTGATGCCAATCTGCACTCTTTTATCAACGATGCTAACACCAAGCTTGTGAATTTTTTTTTGAATAATAACCTCTTCTATCTTTTTGTCGGACCAAGGCAAGGGTCTAACTTTGACACACCTTATCTCTCAGCACCTATCGTCGGCAATTCTTGGAATTTCTACACCAAGTCGTAGTGTTGGTTCATCGCTTCCTATTTGACAACAAAGTTATTGTATATCACGATCAGGAGAAAGCTCTCAAAGACATGAGTTTGGGATTTCATATGCATTTGCATTTTCTTTTGGAAACCTTTTATCAATGCATAACGTTCAATCCTTGCATTTCGTGAGAGGACATCTCCTCAAGGTTATTTTTTTTTAATCATTCACGTATTCTCTAAGCTTCTGCTTTCTCCATGTATGCCTCTCACTGTTGTTAAGTACAAAACTTCCTTCCAAAGGTGCTTTGATGCGGATCTATATTATTTTTGTCTAAAAGCATCACACTCTTCTCTGTCGTGCCCTTCTCCCATTTCTAGGCGAGATTCAATGTTTTCCAATCCACAAAGAATGAGACTCCCCTGTTGCCAACCTCCCTCCAACACTTTTCTAGCGCTTTTCTCCCCAAAAGTTGTAGCCCACCACCAAAATCGTTATCCAACTGTGTGTCCGCCTTTACTTGAGTGAACACGTAAGCCTTATTATCTTCACGGACTCTCAATACGCTGATTGAAGACTCCATCTTATTGTCGGCCTATAGGATGACGGAAAAGATTGTAGTTTGGTTGCGTTCCCCCCACGCATGATGATTCCCCCAAAGGTATCTAAAACCTTTCAATAAATCCCCATATGTGAGGGTATTGAGCCCTCTCATTTTTCCCTCCATGTGAACACCCCCCCCAAACTAGAATTAAACAGTGTGGAATAAGTATGAATAGAAACAATAAAAGGAACGGCCATGTCTTGCTCTCCAACTTTAGAGCAAGAATAATCATGATCCCCATTGGCTCTGCTCCCCACTCTTATTCCAACCACCCGTGAATTTCGCCCACTCTCTCTCCAAGAATCAGTTATACAAACCACTATAAAGGTAGTTAGCGAAAGAAAGAAGGAAAGAAGATAGTTCCAAAAAGCGGTTAGAGGCTTGAGGTCAGTTAATATATTTTGGATTACTTGTAGGGAGCCACGTTCCCATGCGTGGAATTCCCAACACAGAGTTTGAACCCGTGCTAACTTGGTGAGATGCTCACAATCTTAAAAATGATTTTTAATAATCTTTGAATTTAGACTTTTGCCACGTTCACCTTCTTGGTCATGGCTAAACAAAATCCCTTTTGTTATTTAGAAGGAAAAACTTATATGGATAGGCATATCAATGTCATCTCAATAATCAATAAGCTTCTCAATTGAGTTGAGCAAACATAAATATATATCATGCCCCTCCACAAAAGGAGCCTTGTCAAAATAGTGGACTCAATGACGGGCTTAGTCGTTAAAAGTATTGTAATCAAGGGAAAATCTGAAAATTATTATTAAGTGGGGTTAGCACAATAACAGAAAATCCAAAGAAGTAACAAAGCACAAAGGAAAATAGCATGAAAACAAAAGAGAAATATTACCCTAGTCTTCAACTTCCATGGTTCATCTTTGTTACACCTCCTAGCTTGCAGATAAATAAAAATGCCCTCAGATTTATGTGAGCAACTATGACAAGATGACTAAGCCCTATGCAAGTGTTGAAGGATTTGCAGAAAATAAAATGACCCTACAATGGACTAAAATGCCTATGACTGTAAATGACTATGACTGTAAAACTAATAGCATAAATTGAAACCTAAACATGAAAGACTAAGAGTGCAAGAAGTCAAGGGAGCTGAGAGAGAGCCAAGAGCCGGGAGATAGGCAAATGAGAGCAAAATTGCCCTTTTATGAAAACTGCAATTTTGAATGTGTGGCCAGGATGAAAAGATGACAAGAACCCTAGGATCAATGATCAGGATTGAATGATGTAGTACGAATTAGGGTTAGGTCAAAATTAGGGCAAATGATAAGGATGAAGGGCCAAGATTGAATTATAAGATAATTCAATCAAGGGTCGAAATTAAATGAGAAGTCAAAAGTCAAGAATTAAATTGGAAGATAAGGTGGCACGGACAAAGAGGTTGCTGGAGAAATTAAATAATAAAATTTATTTCCTCCAGGTGACCAGTGAATAATTAAATAATAAAGATATTATTTAATTATAGAGGAACGTGACAAAAAGAATTATTTTGAATTAAATGATGATTTAATTCAACATTCAAGAGAGTGGACTAAATTAAATAAATAAAATTTATTTAATTAATGAGAGAAAAGACTAATGAATAATTAAATAATTAAAATAATTATTTAATTATAGTGGAAAGTGGACAAAAATTAAATAAATTAGAATCTATTTAATTTTAAAGAAGGAACTTAATTAGTGACGTAATTAAATAAATAAAATTTATTTAATTAATCAAGAGAGAATAAAGATAAAAATGAATTAATTAAATAATTAAAATTATTTAATTAATAGAAGAATTATGACTTTAGAAAATAATTAAATAATTAAAAGTTATTTAATTATTAAGAATGAAAGGGGCAATGTTGAATAATCAAGAGTTGCAAGCCTAGGACAATTTTATGTGTCTACAAGTATCACCAAATCCAACACATATAAATGATAATCATTCCAAAATTTAGGGTCAGTAACACGATCGACAACGTTGATCTTTTGTTGTCGCTTGGGCATATTCACTCCTTAAAACGAACTCAAGGATGATCATCAAAAAGACTTCGCAATTGAGGTCACAACGTAAACTCATTTACGACCTAAGAAACGACGTGCTTGATAGAAAATTGTCTCCGTCGCAAAACAACTAATGTTCAACCATGACGACGTCACTATTCCCAAAACGACTAGGTTGACGTTAGGAAACTAGAATAGACTTAAAATGGTGACAACCTGTTCTATTCCTTGTATCTATTCCCTTCTCTCTGATGATGCTCTCCCTCCCTTTCACGGAGGGCGGAAACCTATTTCCTGAATGCAACTTGCAATCAACAACACAAGATTAGTGTTTCAGTAATCATTTTCATAATCCTTATGAGATCATCACATCTTGACAACTTTTAAGCACATGTCAAATTTTAGTCAAATAAACATGACTCATGAAAACATTGATTTTTATAGCCATTTTAACTAAGCGTAAAATCATTGAAACATGCATAATCATCTACTAATTACTTCAAAGTAAAAAGTAAAGCGTAGTTAAAGTTAGGGGTGTAACAATAATACTCTCCATGTAGATCATCCTTTGTCTTCTATCTTTGTATCTTCTTCTTGTGAGTAGTCAAAATTTTCTCCACATGAGAAAGGGTTGCTTCCTGTTCCTCATCCTCTACCTGATCAAGAGTGTATTTTGTTGTGGCTTCTAAAAGCTCGCTTGATTACTCCTCCTCTTCCTAAATGTAAGAAAATTCATAAACATGATAAAGAAAAACATTCTTTCTGTGCATACCATCGAGTGCCTGGCCATTCCACTGGTGAATGTAAGGCCTTGAAGAAAAAAATACAAAAACTTCTTGATTTAGATTCCATTGAACTCCCGTTTCATTGATACACCCACCTTTTCTTCACATGACAAGTGATATTGAGGTTTACCTCTATCCTATATGTTCTAAATATCTTTCAGAGTTCTCCTCCCCTATATGTTGAGGATAGTGATAACTTGTTTTGGAGTTGTTCATCCTTCTAAGGACCCCCTCTCTTCTCTATATCTTTCAATTGAAGTTTCAAGTGTCCCTTAAGTGGACCCCTTTTTCTCTTGAAGGGTTCCTGAGGGATCCCCCTTTGAAATATTTTCTCTAAAATGAATTCTATGGCATCTAGCTTGGGGCCAGCCCAACTAGACCTTTCTTTTCAAATAGTGTGTCCCTTGAGTGGATCCCTCTTCTTTTGAAGGGTTCCCAAGGGACCCCTTTGAAAGCTTTCCAATCTATTGATGGTCTGCGTGACTATCCACTTACTTGCCAGTGCGGAAACTTTTAGACATGTTCTATTTGTGGGTAAACATGTCACTTTGCAGGTGCGCCTGTGAAGTTGCTTCCCGACTCTGTGGAGTCCTCTTCCTTAGGTTTCCTCCATGCGAGGGATCTTGGGGGATACCTCCCTATAGGTCTATGGGCCTATAGGGAGCTTCTTCTAAACTTCCTCCATGCGAGAGATCTTGGGGGTCGCTTCCCTGCAGGTCTGTGGGTCTATAGGGAACTTTCTTTGGGTTTCCTTCATGTGAGAGATCTTGGAGGACACCTTCCCTACAGGTCTGCAGGTCTATAGGGAACTTTCTTTGGGTTTCCTCCATGTGAGAGATCTTGGAGGACACCTTCCTTGTAGGTTTGTGGGTCTATAAGGCACTTTTCTTGATTTCCTTCATGCGAGAGATCTTGGGGGATACCTTCCTTGTAGGTCTACAGGTCTATAAGATGCTTTTCTCAGTTTCCTTCATGTGAGAGATCTTGGAGGACACCTTCCTTGCAGGTTTGTAGGCCTGTGAGGTGCTTACTTTTTTAAATTCTCTGTGAGGTGCTTACTTTCATAAATTCTCTTTCTTCTCAACTTGTATATACCGAATCAAAGATTTGCATCTTCTTCATCCTGAGTATATACCCTTCCTCTCTTCATTTTAGAATTATTCTAAGTGTGTTATTTATTAATTTTGGGATGACGCATAGTACTGAGACAACCTTTTACATCGAGGTCTCTTTCACTTTGCTAACTCAAATCTTTTAGCTTTTTATGTTCTAACATTGTTGTTTGGTGCATGTTTTTCTAATCTAATGTATTTGTCTTACAATTTTTTAGCTTGGGGCCATGCTTCCATGGTTTGAAGAGCTATCTACTTCCTCTATAGTATCCTTTTGCAATATTATGTTATTTATGTTTAGAAGATTTCCTTTAGCATGAAAATTAGCATAGATTAATATGCCTACTAAAGTGGGGGAAAAATGTAATGTTGTAAAATTGCACCCCTTGCAATTTCACATAAATTCTTGCATCTACTTCAATTTCCACTCCCTTAGCATCTTGTTTAGGCTCATTTTAGCCCCTGCATCAGCCTTTTTCCCTTCTCAGGATACTCAACACCCCTTTTTCAATAGCTACCTTCGTGCATCAGCTTTGCATCGAACCTTAGGATTTTCCTAATCGTGTTGTTTTGTAGCATGATGTGTCTAGACATTAGTGCATCACACATATGTCCATATGTCGTGCTAGCATCCTCCAACATTTCAACACTCAAACATCTATCTCTGAGCATGTTTTCCACTTGTCACCTCCTTTGGTTGGTGGTAACGGCCCTAGATTCCCTAAAATGGCCCGAGAAGCTTCTTTTCTTTCTTTAAAAGTCATCCTTTCAACTCATTTGGCTCTCTAGCACTTCTCTAGCTTCATTCTAACTTCTCTCTATCTTTGGCTCTAGCCTTCTACTCTCCAGATTTTTCTTGCATAGCTCCCTATAGTTTGCTACACCAGCATTCTTACATCTTTTCAAGCTCTCATTGCAACACTCTTGGCTCTTGTAGCTTCATCTCCCTTATCTCATACTTGTGAGCATCTTGGGATTCCACATCTCCTTTCTATTGTATCTCCACTTTGTGATACATGTTCTCATCCTTGAGTGGGGATTGCTTTTATCACCTCTTTTATGATATGAGTTCACCTCCTCAAGTGGGGATTGCTTTTATCACTCCTACTTGGTGGTGCAGGTTCTACTCCTAAATTGGGTTGTTCTTTCACCGCATGCTTTGTCTATTTCTATTCATTTCTCTCTTTCTATCTGGTTGTCTATGGAGGTAGGAACACTAAAATGGGGATTTGATTGAGGCAAACCCCTATACAACCCCAACAATTTCTCTCAATCTTATTGACACAGGTATTGGAGACATTTATGTGTTGGAGGCTTTATTACTTGGATTGTTGTGAGCATCTTCTTTCCTTTCTCCTAATCTCTATCATTTCTACTTCACTTTATTTTAGTTCTATCACTTTTTGGTGACTTTCTTGTATTTTGGAAGTCCTTAGCAATTAGAATAGAAGTAGTCACTTGTCATTTTTTGTGATAATCTCACTTTTTGGTCGATACGAGATGCTAGCGTGCCTCTGGGATGCCAACATCCCATGCTACCGTCCTTTGGCCGAGAGCTTGTCAGTTTATCCAGAAAATCTTTGTGACCTACTCTTTTTATTTTGAAACTCTCATTGTTGTTCCTTGAGGTAGTTTAGGGAAGTTCATCCGGTGAGGCTCTCTAAATGAAGAGAACTCATGAGTAGTGAATCCCCCTTCTCTACACTTAGAAAAATCAATTTTTTTTCTTTAAGAGATTAAGTATTATCTATTTATGAAATATTTGCATGCAGATTTAAAAAATAAAGCAATACAAATGAAAAAAGAAAGTTTCTATCAAATTGACAAAAAAACAAAAAAACACTAAAAGTTGTCAGTCTTGCTAGGGTTTTTTGAAATTTTATTGATTTCTAGTTTTTCATTGACCTGCTCCCCTAATTCCTAGTATCATTAGTTATTTTATTAAGTCATTTTCAATGTTAAGTTACCGGCCCCTTGGACTTTATGTGAATCAATGTCTTGCTTTCAAAGGGATTCTGTGAGTCTGTAGGATGCTTCAAGTATATCTATATGTGAGTCATGGAACCATGGAATGGACATGTGGACTCATTTCGATGACTCCATTAGGATTGTGTATCCTAGCACCGCTAAAGTTTAAAACAACTTTAAAACACATCTTTAAAACATCTTTAAAACAACTTTAAAACACATATTTATTTTTTATATCATAAATTACTCAACCATTCAATGGACATTTGATGGATGGATGTAGTTGCTTTCCGGAATGAAATGCATAGAGTGCTAGGCTTGCGAACTCAAACCTCTGGAATCACCCTATAGTTGTTAGATTTACAAAGATCAATGGTTGAGAATTTGTTTGAGAATTTATTTCTAAGTGTCAATACAAAAATGTAATGTACTAATTGTGTAGTTTGGTAGCAACACGTTGACGTTTCATTCACTTTAATATTAAAAAAAAAGTGAACTTTCTATTGCTAAGTGATTTTATTTTTAAGTGAGAGAATCAGCACATAGGGATATAGATATTGGGTTCTAACAAAGCTAGTCCACGCTTGTCAGTATTAATATTTTCAAGAATCAAAATCCAAGTAAGTGAAAGACAATTCCTATAGCTATGTTTCATCGTTTCTTAAAATATTATTTTTTCAAACTTTGAAGTTTGGGTTTAGGGTTGAGAGATAAGAAAATTGAGGACTAAGAGGGAATTCACAATTTCACACTAGCAGACCAAATAAATTTGTTGGGAAAGGTAGAGAAAAATTAGATAAAAATACATTATGATGGATTACTTAAAACCCCAGGTTTCACTGATGAATACCATGATATTTATGATCTTGAAATCTATGGTAGGCTCACCTCAAAACTTAGATTTTCTTTTGAGAATAAGGTTGCAAACCAAATTCAAGGTAATAGTTACAATGCACTGTGGGTAAGTGGATTAGGGTGCATGATGTCACATGAGGTTTTCCCTTTTCCAAAATTTATCATGGTTTGTGCCCACAATTACGATGTTAACAAAAGAGAAATTATTACTAAAGATAGCAAAAAGAATTGCTATCCATTAATGCAGAAGAAATTGGAAAAGTTTTGGGGTTTAGGACTGAATAATTTGGAAACATCCACATTGACCTAGAAAAGCTTGCTACTGATTATGAAGTAGTGGATGAAAGGGAGAAAAATGCTTTCCTAAATAAAATAGTTCAGGATAACATACAAGTTAGAAACAAATTGAAAGGTAATCATAAGCCTCCTTATAATTTTGATATTTTTATACCATGGGTTTAGGATACTATTTCCATTCTAGCATTTTTCCTTGGAATGGATAGCAATTGGGAAGTGGATGCAAGCCTCCTTGAAATGGTATATAATATCCATTAGGGTGTTCCATCTCGACCTATCAAATATAACTTTATTGAGGACATTGTAGAATCCATGCATGAACAATTTTTAATGATTAAAGGAGGTGCACACTCAAAGTCCACTAAGAGATTTAGGTTCACAACCTACTTGTGCTATTCTTTTTTATTCAAATTTAGTGGAATATTTCAGACCAACAAGATTCAGATTCAACCCTATATGAATGTTGAGGAAAATAAAATGGCTCCAATATATGATTGGACCACTAAGATAAGGATGCATGATTATTGAAGGAACTATAATCATTTTGTAGACTACTTTTTGGATCCATTGCATTAAGTAATTACAAATACTCCAATGCCTAGATTTCCTATGTCATGTAGAAATTGCATTCAACTAGGAAAAGAAATACAATTGGTTGATTGGTACTTAATGGAAGAATATACTATACTAAGATTTTATGGATCAAGAGTAGAGCAATACAAACTTCCAATACATGTGAAAAAAAGGGTTTTTGTATTTGAATATGTAAGGAAAATGCAGAGTACTACTGAAATACACTTCATCAATCGAAAAAAGAAGACCTTATTTCCTTATGAACCTTTTTAATTTGGAGGGTTCACATTTGAGAGAAAAGCATTTAGTGTGGCACATGATCTTTTGAATTTTTTAATTTTGATGTTTCCTGTCACTGGCAGTATGATCCATGTGACACCATTAAATCAATGATTGTGGCCAATAGGAATGCTACAAGTAGAATTCAACATCAAAGTAAACCCTTGCTTGAAAACTTGAGAAACAAGGATTCTTAGGATGAGGTCAAAATAGCAATGGAGAAAAGTGCTACTGAGAAAGGTATTTCTTTTGAACAATTTTTAGTAGAAATTATGGAATTGCACCAAAAGACAATCAGGAGGAACAACATTTTTTTATGAAAATGGTGATAAACCATCTAGTAGAGTAAAAATTCCAAGTTCTCTAGATAAGGAAGTTACAAATTTTTTTTGGTCATGATCAAAATTTACTTCCTTTTGGTCTATGAGGAAGGATCTAGGTGAACCAAGAACTCTTGCAGACTTTGGAGATAACGAAGAAGATTATGATTTTAGAAAATTGTGGAATATAGAGCATCCCAATGAACATGAAGATCAAGAAACTGATGATAAATCTAATGATGATAAGGAAGAAAAAAGCTACGTCAAAGTTGGTTTCAGTGAGGCCACAAAAGAAGCATATACTTTAGGAGTAGTTATAGCCAAAAAAATGGGTTATGAAGGTGGCCCTTTGGGGTCCCAAGGACAAGGCCCTTGGATGGTAACAAATGTAGAGCATAGAAAAAAAGTTGATAAATCTGGCATTGGAGCTGATAAAGTAGACCAAGGGCATACAAGTACAATTGAAACAATTCATTTTGTTAAAGCTTCAAATCCTAATCCTCATGGTCAAATACAATCACAACTAGGGCATGCCCATGGTGGAGAGCCTAGTGCAACTGGGACTACCACTAGTGGTGATGGTATGGGTAGTAGTAATAGTATTGGTCAACATGTGCTACAACAACAAATTACACACAAGAGGACAACAATACAAGATACCAAACAAACACCAAGTGATCAACTTCAAGGCATACAAAAGAGGTAAAGGATTTTGATAGGTCCAAGTCACACTACCATTTCCACCACAAAGGAGTTATTTCTGGGAACTCCCCCACTCCTAGTTAGTGTGGTTGCAACAACATTAGCAAGTACAAGTACTCCTAGTCCTTCGCCATTCAAGCATTCCATTATTCCTGCATCCCGAGGTTTTGATTACATTGAATAGTCTAAAAAGAAATCAAAATTGTATAAAAAATAAAAGAAGCAACTGTTGGAAAGTGCATCTGTTGTAACTTCAGAGCTTGCAACAACCATGGTATTACCCACATTCGACACAAATAAGGAAATCATGGATCACACGTTTGTTGCTCCCACAATTCAAAATAAACCAATAAATCAGATTTATCAATCTGAAATTCAAGTGAGCAGTTTCCAATTGGATTTTTTGGATTAAAAAATACTAACAAAATTAATGTATCAAAGAAGAACTATGAATTGGTGTACACATAATTGCTAAAGCAAGAGAGAGAGAGAGAATAAAAGGTTGTAGACATAAATAGAAAAGTTACAAGAAATCCTAACAAATGAGAAAGCAGAGGAAAGCAACAGATAACAAGAGCAATGCATTAGAAAAAAGAATTAAAAAAATTACCTCTACATCGATAAGCAAAGAGGATAAACAAAATGGGAGAGAAGTGAATGAACTGAACCAAAGGTTAGATGAGAGAAAAAATAAATATGATGAGGAAAATCCACTTCAGAAAAATTAAGACAAAGCATTGGGAAAGGAAATGAATAGTGGGAACAAAAATTGGAGAAAGAGAGAAAAATAAATGAAAGATTGGACACAAAGTTGATGGAAGCAAAAAATGAAATAAACTCTTGTCAAAATAAGTTAACTGCATTTTGTTGAGAAACAATGAAGCATATGAAACAAAAGATCTGGGAGTAAATAATGTAGAGGATTGATCAGTTGTGTGAATTGTTTCAATTGATTGATGTTATCAGACTACATTATAAGAAGCTCAACAAATATTTACTGGACAACAAAAATATGCTGGCATTAGAGAAATCTGCAAATCAAGTTCAACAAACAGTCTACAAAGCCACTGACAATGAATTGAAATCAAAAGGGATTAATAATTGGCTTGCTGCCTCAATGATGTTTTCATCTATCATTCAAAAGTGTTTGAGAATGTGTGAAATAATGAAATTTGTGCATCTGGATGCAAACAAGATGAAGAAGATGGATTAAAAGGTAAGGAACTTCACAAAGCTTGGTTTTGCAAAGGATTTTGACACAAATGAGTGATTCATTGGAAAGGATGATTTCAAAAATAAGATGGAGGGTGCAAGGAAGATTGATTTGGACTAGTTTCCTCAAAACCCAGATGTGGCGAACTATTTGGATTCCATCAAACCATTGATAACCTTGAATGCAATTCTGATTGAAGCTTTCAAGATAAGTTCCAATTTCAATCATGAATTGTTAGCAAATTTTTAAGTCAAACAACATCAGTTAGAACAAATGATAATTCCAACACCTGAATAGTGAAAGTTGCTAGAAAATGTGATACACTGATTTGATATTGATAATATAAGTTTCCAAGTTGTAACTTAGCTCTGTGCAGATTTTTCTTGGAGAAATAATTTGCATTGCCTCTATGTATTCATTCATTTGAAAATCAATAAAAAACTCAAATTCAGTAATGTGTTGATGTTCAATTATCTGTGTTATTTATTTTATCATTTGAAGAAATTTTTTGGTTTCAAATACTTGATACTCATTAAACAATTGTTGATGTTCATTATTGTATATGCTACTATTGTTAATATGTTATTAAGCATTGAGTTGAGTGATGAATCACTGAGTACATTTTTAACATAATTAAAATATGAAATTATTAATAATATGTTAATTTATTCAATTTGATGCATAATTTAAAGGAATACAATATAAAATATCAAATAAATCTAAAATATCAACTACAGTTTGAAATATAAAATTCTTGGTAATCCTCAACTGGTTAAATTAGGATTATTAGGTCTACAACCTAGGGCTTTCTCAAACCCTATTATCCTCAAACCTTGGCATAAAATTCTTGGTAATCGCCAACTATTTAAATTAGGGTTGTTAGGTTTGCAACCTCAGGATTTCTAAAACCCCGGTGTTCTTATGTTTTGTTGTTGACATCATTCACTTTTTGATTGGTCTTTAAGTTATGACTTATGAGTATTGATTTCATGAGTCCCATGTCCCCTTTTGCTAGGAAGTGCCCCTTTAATGTTAGATATAAACTCAAAATCAAAACCTTTCTTTTTTTGTAATTTTATTATTTTATGTTCATTACATGGCGGAAGATAAAGGATTTTGCAAGTCTGCAAGCCCATAGAAAAATGACCTTTTCTTGTTTGTAGAGCTGCAGAAGGACACTTTTTGAGTGGTCTTCAAGTTTAACTCGTTTAAGTTATGACTTATGGGTATCAATGTCGTGAGTCCCACATCCCCTTTTGCTAGGAAGTTCCCCTTTAATATCAGATATAAAATCAAAATCAAAACCTTTAATATTCTATAATTTTGTTGTTTTATGTTCGTTACATGGCGAAAGATAAAGGATTCTGCAAGTTCGCGTGCCCATAGCGTAATGTCCTTTTCTTTGTTGTGGAACCATGGAAGGATAGTATGTGATGATATTAGCACATGGGATGTGGGATAATTTTGTTGGATAGAGAGGATAGTTGCATCCTTTTTAAGAAAATCAACTCATCATTGAAATTTTAGATTTGTATGTCACTTTCTAGATGGATGGACCACGTTCAAAATCAATTAATGGGTAGATGAATGAATTTTAGTAACACGGAAAAGAAGTAATCCTAGATGTGATAGATGATAGCTCATAATTTCCTTCATAAGTTTTTAGCTCATTTGTTTGGTCCATCATAGTAGCAAAAACTGCAGAGGTGTACCTATTTCATGTCAACTTGAGCCTAACTAAAAAATAGGTACACCCATCTTGGAAAAATTCACCATTTTTATTCTTGAAGCTCATAATCAAGTCTACAAACTCTTCCAAAATACTGTAGAAATAAATTTTTAATCATTCTAGAATTATGAGTCGGTCAAACACCCAACCTTATGGCTCTACATCTTGTAGACATGCAAAATTAACCTTCTGCATTTGATCAGGATCATTCATTAACCGAACTAGACATTGCATCAGGACCATTCATCAATTAATCAAGTGCATTTTCATCCATTCATTTATCAAATAAACCTTATCATTCAACCTTCATCCTGCATTATCCATTTAATTAAATAAATCAAAAAGCCATTTAAATCAAATCCTAAATCACTTTCCATCCTTTTCTGGATTTAAATAAATCAGAATATCAAAGTCTTGAAAGTCAAATCAATTAATCAGCATTAAATCAGCATAATCATCATTAAATTAATCTAATCCTAATCTAAGGCTAATCCCATCCCACTTGCACAATAAATCAATTTTATTGATTTATTAAAACAATCATTTTCCCTCAACCATGACAAGTCAAACAGGGCATTTATTGCTCTTCTTTCTTGTCCCCCTCTCAAAATTAATTGCAAATTTGAATTCAAAATTTCCCCCTCTTGGGCACTCTTCCCAAATCTTGCACACACATTAACTAATCACATGATGACAAGTGTCCTCAATTCATTGGCTTTTTTTGATCCCACATTGGTCCCTCTTCAACATTTGGCATTTTGAAAATCTTTAAATAGGTGCATCATCCTCAAGCAAATCCTTCACAATCTTCACAATTTCATGCAAGGTTACTCTCTTCATTTGAGATTTGATCTTGTTTATCATCATTCCACCATCCTCATTGCATTTTCAGTTTGAGCTTTTATCAAGGATTGGGAAAGGGTCACTAGCACATGTGACACCAATCCAACATGGAATAGGTAGCTTGCTTTTGTTTTCATAATATTTTAGTCTTTACATTATCATTTGTTGCAGTTTTGAAAGCATTTGCAATGTATTCCATGGAGGTATTTACAGATTTGTGTGTTATACTAACCCTTCTAATGAGTTTTTGAGGTTGGTTGTACATTGCAGATTTTGGGTACTTCATCTTGGCGCTAGAAGGAGGGCAGATTTATAACTGGTTTATTTATTTTTTAATTGGTTTACAGTCTTTTTGAAATGTGTGATGGTTAAAAGAGAAAAAAAAAAAAAGAGAAAAGGAAGAAGATAGATTTGGTCTATTGGAATTTTTATTGACAAATCCCTTGTGAAGAATACTAAATATATGCTTTTGTTGCATGTTTAAGACAATGCTGATAAAAAATAAAAATTGTTGATTATCTAGATTTGAATCTTGATCTTTTAATTGCTCTTTTTCATGCATGGAATGTCCATCATTTCAGAGTTTTTCTTTTGCTCATTCATGGTACCATGCATTAAGGCATATTATTGATCTAGCTCAGACCAGATGTATTTAGATTTGTGTTCTGCATCCCCTCTTGAGGATTTTTGATACTATTTCCACATATGTGTCATGAGTGCTATTACTCAGTCCGAGAAGAATACCCATATGAAGGCGTAGCCATACAGAGACACTAGTGCAGTCAAACATAGTATTATGAAGAAATTGTTCTACCAATGTCACTGTTATGGATTTCGGGAGTAATTAGTTTTCAAATGTATCCAGTGTTATTCTTTGCCTTTATTTAGATGCGTTTGTATGCCATACTACCTCGCCATATGTGACTTGTTCTTTTTTTTTGGAAGCAACGCATGATATTAAAACACAGATACACATTCGTTTTGGAAGAACATAGTCCTCAAATCATCATTAATAGTGGTCAGTCAAAAGCGCAGGAGGTCAAAAAATCCTCGAGGTTTAAATATCTTTTCATCTGCTTTGAAATTTTCCAGCTGTTGTTTTCAATCAATATCCCCTTTTCTTTTTGGTATATGCAGATTGTATTAGTTGTTTTCGTTATATCTGTGTTTGCCTCACCTCTGTTGTGACACTGTATTTTGAAAAAGAACTGCTTGATATTCAATTGATAACTTTATGCATGGTAGCTGCAAAGTATTTATGATAACGTACTTGGTCATTTTGTTAGTAGGCGCAGAAGCATATATCTTGCAACGGTAGATTGGTATTTAAAATAACAGGTTGGATGCCGAAAAGAAGAAGAGATCTCTAGCAGTCATGAGATACGTCTTAATCAAAAGATGAGCTGCTGCTGTTGCGCGGAAGAGACAGTTCTATATGTATTTTGATAAACATTGATAAACATTCTAGATCTATTTTTAAAGCCTTCTGCAAAAAACGTGAGAGAAACAGTAAAATGCAGGAGATTTATGCCACGCAAGGTATAAAACAGTGGAGCGTAATTATACACTTGCCAAGCATAACTAGTTTGAAATTTCTTATTCGCCATAACCTGTCTCAAACAGTTCATGCATTTAAGTCTCATCTGTACATGGTAATGCTTTTAAGACATGCTTTTAAGAAGTCCACGCGTATTGCTGTCCCTGACAAGATTGACCTTTCCCTAGGACGCACATTTTAATTTGCCCGACATAGCATTCAATACTGGCTTTTGCTCCAACTGCCTGTAGGGTAGCTAAAATTAAATCAGGAAAAGTCATAGCATTTTTTTTGATGATCATTGCACTGTGTCTGGTGGTTGTTTACATCATTGTTATTTCCCTGCGTTTATGCCATTCTTTCACGGAATTAGTGGTTTTTCTGTTTTTTTTTAGTGAAAGCTAAGACAGAAAATCTCTTTTAAGTGACCAACCTTGGTACTTGCTTCTCATTAAATTGTTGTTGATCATTCTATTTGATCTTTTACTAATGAATGGCTTCAAGAAATGACTTTAGTAAACGATTGGATACATTTTATATTATCATGTTATTTGGAGGGAGTTTTTTTTGAAAGTTATAATCCTTATAATTGATAAAGTTTATGAGCTTTCAAAAACTTATTATATCATTTTTTATTTATCTTGGAAAGGTCAATGTTTAGAAGGGTGCATTTAAAAGATTTGTGGTTGATTTATGGGCTTGGTCAATATCAAGTGTGAAGGAAGGGATCTAACAAATTATCATGTTAAAAGTCTAAGGAAAGTGTGATTCACTTATGAATGCCTTTTTCTATTTGAAATCATTTTTTCTTACAAATTTGTATCATGTTTGGAGTTAATCAAAAAATGAACTTAATCCTCACATGATTGTCCTTTTGATGGCATAGGTACAAACAATCAACAAAAGACAACCAAGGTACAAAAACAAACGAAGGTACAAGCGAAGGTACAAACGAACAAAGGCGAAAAGATGCAAAGCAAAAGAGGAGGAGGATTCTTGTTTGAAAACACAATGTGTTTTTTAACACTTTGATTTTTTTTGATCAATACAACTTCACGAAAGGAGGGAAATGTTTTTTTGAAAACACAATGTGTTCTTTAACACTTTAAGTGTTTATTCAACACTTCACGAAATTGTTTTCCTTTTCGTTTTAGAACATTAGTTTTCAATTGGGGCTAAAACGAACAATTTCATTTTCATTGCAAAGGGCTTAAAACGAACCTTAGAACAAATTTACTAGATTTCGTTTTGGTTTAAAATTGAACAAGGCAAACTTCACACTTGATTTTGGTGCTTAAAATGAAGTCATCATTGCTTTGAGGCTAAAACGAACAAGTGCTTGATTGTGTTATTTTGTCTTTTGAGTGCGTATCCTCTCCCCTTGCGCTTCGTGCGATCTAGGGTGCAAGAGAAACTCTCAAAATACATTTTATTGCTTTAAAACACTTCATTTTGGGCTTAAAAATTGAACATCTTGTGCGAGTGTGAGTAGGGGCATTTTCGCGTACATTCTCGTTCTTTGTGCCATCAAAGATCGATCGAGTTACGGATTGTGTCTTTGCTCGCTTTTGTTTATCTTAGAGGGCCTGCCTTGGGGAAAAAGTACTCACCCAAGCGACGACTCAACCGGTAACACTCTAAAGCCAAGAGTATTTCCAGCCGGGATATAAATGAGGATTTTGGTTAAACGCCATAATCACGCGGTTGGCTCCGACAAGATGGATCCGAAAGGGGACTCTTGCCACGTTGGGTCAACTCCTACGAACGGAAAGTCCTTACTAGAACCTATGTGTTAGAATTTGCCAAAATCCTTAATCTGTTTGTTGGTGCAAGAACGGTCGTTCTGAAGCCGCCCCCAATTTTACGACTTTTAGTAGAGATGGAAAGCATGCCATGGGAGTTTCATGGGTGTTGATGCTTGGCCCGGTATAAGTGAGTGCCGTGGAGGGAGGTGGGGTCAAGCATCTAACCATCCGCTAAAAGTAGGCGTAGCTGGACTTGTCCAAGTGGGGACTCAACAAACATTGTCTATCACATCCATAGGGCTTGTAGTTATTCTTTGTTTGAAAACACAGTGGGTATTCGAAAACATTTTGCAAACAAACACTTAAACATGATCATGCAAATTTCAAACCCCTTTTGATAGAGCAAATACCTTTTGACAAATTTAAGTGTTGTTGCCTTCCCTTGGGATTATGTCCTTAGAGGTTTCTCATCACTTGAATTTATATCGTCATTTGCTCTAACTAGGGTTAACCTAGGAAATCCCTTTGCCTCAATTTCTTGGAATTCCCACACAACACTTTGTGGGAAGAAAAGGAATTTTGACATAGGACATCTTTAGTTTGAAACATAATCAAGAAAGTGTATTTGGTAAAAAGAAGTCATTAAAAGCAAAGATAAACAATTGAGCCCCACACATGTCTTTTCAATGATTTCTCACAAGATCAAGATACAAAAACCCAAGAAAAGGAAACATAGCCCAAAACAACATCAACAAAGACTCAAAAGGTTATATGATTTTAGAGAAAAGTTGTTGGCTAATTTCTATAGACATGCTTCAAGAGACAACCCCACTTTATATTCATTTTACTACACACAAAATCCAAGATTGTTTCAAGGGATTGGATACCTTGCTTAGGGCATAACACGTTCTTCAATACCTTGGTCTTGTTAAGCAAAAGTCTAAACTAGGGTCATTCTAAGATCAAAACAAACATTCATCCATCAAAAACATCATCAACCATAAACATCTCACCAACATTTTGAGAAAATCTTGACACAACTATGCTAGGCTCCTTTGGTAGACATCAAAACCTTTCAAACATGAGACTTTGAATTCTTCAAACATCAAACATCAAACTTGTTCAACTCAAGTGTGTGAATGAATCCTTTTGCACATGCTTAGTTGAATTATCACTTTGTTCAAATTAATGGTGGATAGATGCATCCTTCTCCCATCACTAATTTGGATTATCTTTTGGTTAGCTTGTGAGTAGACACATCCTATTCTCACTTCTAGATCAAATTATCCTTTATGAGCATTAGTTATCTTTTTTAGATCATCATTCAAACATCTTGGGGATATCTCTTGCTCAAACATCAACATTCAAAAGATAGAATTCAAAGTCTAAACATCAAACAAACATCAATCAAAGCAAACCCAAAGTACCTAGCATCACATCAAGATTTTCAATACAAATTCAAAACTTCCATTCTCACCCATATATCATACACCTTTCATCTTCACATCTTTGATCTTTTACACATCCTAGTTTGCTCTTTTATGGTTCAAACAAGATCACAACACAAGAGGAACATGGAGTTAAATCAAGAAACATCAACCACAAGTGATCTAAGCCAAAACATTCCAGAAATCCAAAACACACCACTTCCAGACCTCACTATCACTACACACGATCCACAAAAAGAGGTCTTGGTGGAAGACATCACACCAACAGAACTAAGTGAGGAAGAAGTTCTTGAGATGCTCAAACAACCAAAACTGCAAAAGTTTCTTCGCGCAATGGCTAAAATAAATCCATCAATTCTCAACACTATTGAGGATGAGCTTCTTGTACCAAATGACCAAAACACCCTTCCACAATCAACCACTTCCATTGCCACCATAGAACCTACTATCAATGAGGATGATACCCTCTTCAACACGCATCAAAACCCACTTTACAACCCACTTGGATTTATCGATACATCTGAGGTTCCTTACCATACCACCTCATCATTTTCCCTTGACACGCAAGTGTCTAGACCTTTGGTACAAGCAAGCTCATCCGAAATAGAGAGACCTTATGGATTTGTCTCTTCATTTGCACAAGAAAATTTTCCACCATTCAAACCATTCACACCTCCCACCACGTCAACACCATATTTTGGTTTAGGGATCCCCCCTTTACCTAAATTTCCACCTTTCCCTAACATAAATCACCCCATCCAAATCAATTCATCCAACCAAGGGGGTACATCGCATCTTTCAAACACACCATCCACATCAAACCAACACATGATAGCTAATCAAAATATGGTCTCTCAAATACCCACTATTTCGCTCATCTCTACCATTCCTACCACTTCACCTAGTCCCACCATTCCTATCACTTCACCCATCCCAAATGCACCTATCACCACATTCACTCCAACCACTACATCCACTATACCTCAAACTTCCACTACCCCCATCACACCCCTTACATCGCAACCTCCCACCATCGCTCTAAACACATCTCAAACTTCCAACACAATTCCGATCCCACCACCACCACCACTGCGACCAAGCCAAGTAAGCCATTACAATGCTTCATTCAAAGCATACCAACAATTGCTCCAACAATATCAAACAATTCGGCAAGCGCCTATAGCCACGCACGCTTCTCAAGCTTCACAGCAAAATCAAGCTCAAACATCGCTGCAACAACAACAAGCACAACAAGCAGCACAAGCCCAAGCTTTGTTGCAACAACAACAACGAGCTACACAAGCTGCACAAGCCGCACAAGCTGCTCAAGCTGCACAAGCTGCACAAGCCGCACAAGCTGCTCAAGCTGCACAAGCTGCAAAAGATGCCCAAGATGCCCAAGCACGAGTGCAAGCACAAGCGCAGTACTTTGCACAACAACAAGCAGCCCAACAACTCGCATATCAGAAAGCGTTAGAGCAATACCAAGAGCAACAAGAAGCAGCCCAACAAGCCCTAGCTGACCAACAACAAGCATTGTTGGACCAACAACATCAAGCACAACAACAAGCTCTATTAGCGCAACAACAACAAGATCAACAACAAGCGTTGTTGAAAGCATACATGGCACAACAAGCAAACATTCCACCCATTCAAACACCCACTCCACCCCCCCAGAACACCTTCATTCCACCTCCTGATCCACAATTGGATGTCACCGCACAAATAAAATTTCTGTCACAACAAGTGCTTGACCTTCAATCAGGAAAGACACCAAAACCACAAAAAAACCTATGCCCTTATCCATTTGATAGGAGCGTAGAAATGAAACCATTCCCAAAAGGGTTTGAGATCCCTAAATTTGACAAATATCGCGGAACGGGTAACCCTGAAGATCACATCAGGGAATTTCAAGTACATTGCATGGAGGTGGCTCACGACGAAACGTACTTGATGAGATTATTCCCAAGAAGCTTGGCTGGAAACGCTATTGATTGGTTTTCTCGACTTTCTGGAATCAAAAAATTCCAGGAAATCGTGGATGCCTTCATACATAATTATTCCTTCAACACTCCCATGGAGGTTAGCTTACAGGAATTATCATCTCTCAAACAAGGGAAAAATGAATCATTCGGTGCTTTCTTACAACGATGGCGATCCAAAGCTAATCAAAGCAAGTGGTCCATGCCTGAAGAACAACAAGTGGGAACTATCATTGCGAATCTTGATGGGCCCTTGGCCTTCCACCTCAAAATGCAAAACATCACCACTTACGACCAATTGATACCTAGGGCGCTCAATATCGAACAAGCCCTTGCCACGCAGGGAGAAACTTCATCATATCAAGAAGGCCGCTCATCATCCAATTATCATGACAAACCACGAACATGGGCAAAGAATCGTAATGTAACCAATGATGGTGTTGTTGACGCCAAAGTTGTCATTAGTGCCCCACGGAAGAACAATCCACCATCCCAACAACAACAACACCAAAATACCAATCAAAGCAATCGACAAGTCAATACTGTGGTCCAACCATCCCATAACCAAAACACAAACAACATTGATAATCAGGGAAGACCACAGCGAAACAAGTTCTTCCCCAAACGAAAATACACACTCCTTGGGGAACCTGCTGAAGCAATCATGAAAAGATTGGTAGATGAAAAATTGATAACGGTCCCTACACATAATAATTATCAAGAACCATCGGTCAAGCCACCATGGTATAATGAGAATTATCTTTGTGACTTCCACAAACTCAAGGGACACACGACAAACAACTGCATGAGGCTCAAAAATCTAATTCAAGACCTCATAGATGACAAAATCATAGATGTGGAAGCACCATCAGGAAACAAAGATCTCAAGATTTACACGAATCCGATGCCGAATCATGGTAACAAAGGAAACAAAGATCAAGACAAAGGAAAAGGGGCTTATAAAAATGTCAACCACACATACGAGGGTGTTGTTGCTTGTTTAGACGAGTTTTGTGGAGTCATCACCATCAAAGGGGCCCAAGCCGATTGTGGAGTCACCACAAGAGGTGGAAAGGTTACCATTGCAGCACCATCCCAACCAAGCAGAAATTCCACATCCAATCCAAGGTCTAACCCTAGTGGCTATAATGTCTTGGATCAATTGAAAAGAACCCCTGCACATATCTCCATCATGGAGTTACTCAAAATCTCATCTGCACACAAAAAGATTCTAGAAGAAGCTTTGGCGTCATCTACTGTCCCCGCAGATCTAGATACAGAACAATTCCAAGCTATGGTCGCAAGTATCACCACACCTAACATTCTTACATTTTCTGAACAAGACTTCCCCACACAACCATCTCACAACCGTGCACTTCATCTGGAGGTGTACGTAAATAAAAAGAAAGTCAAGAGAGTCTTGGTGGATGGAGGTGCAGGCTTAAATATTTGCTCCTTAAAGCTTCTAAAGAATTTGAACATTTCAGAGGATTCAATTGACAAAGGAAAAGGCATCACAATAAGAGCATACGATGACCAGGAAAGGGTATCCCAAGGCACCATTCAGCTTCCTGTCCAGGTTGGACCCGCCATCATGCAAACCAACTGTCAGGTCTTGGACCTCGATTTACCATACAACATTCTCCTAGGGCGACCATGGATACATGCAATGCAAGCTGTAGCTTCAACCTTTCATCAATGTGTGAAATTCACACATGAAGGTCAAGAGGTTACTATCCATGGAGATCCTGAGCCATTTGCCTACTGCAAAAATCTAGAGGCAAAATACTACAAGATCCCGCAAGTACCCAAGAACGATGAAGGCCCATCAACACCTTACGTGGATCCCGCCACTCTCACTTCTGTGACAGAGACACCCTCCACCCCCGCCATCCCCGCCTTTTCTGATATCAAAGTCATAATACAAGATGATGGTTGTGGAAACTATTCAATGCCTAAGAATGCTTTTGTAGTAGGAGAGCTACCACAATCTCCTAGATCAAGAGGACGACCACAATCACAAGAAGCTTCAACATCTCAAGGATCCTATGAACGAAACCCTACCTTCACAAGTGCAGGAGATCTTGGTCAGGAAACATTAGAGGGGGACCTATCTCATCTCCTTTATCGAGATGATATACCGGCAGTTGAATTGCCTATGGATGAACGAAACAAAGGTATGAAGCTGATGCTCTTGATGGGCTATAACCGGAACCAAGGGTTAGGCCAAGATAATAACGGGCGTGTAATACCCATTATACCTGAGAAGCAAATAAAAAATCTTGGCATTGGTCATCCTACTCCTAAGGTAACTGTACTTGGTCGAGGTGCCCAGGATAGACGGAACCGAACGCCTCCTCAGGAATCTGTAGCTACTCCAAAATCCTCCATGACTTTAGGAATGCCCACTGATTTAACTGAGTCACCAGAAATAGGATTACCTTTGTTGTTTGAGGATACTAATGTCCTTATGATTAGCACCTTGTCTTATGAGTCTGAAAACCAAAGCAATGAAATCCGATTAGTCTATCCCCAACTGATTGATTACGACCAACGAGGACCACCAATTCTTGACATGTTTGAAAACGATAAGGCGCTCTCGGAATTCATGGGACTTAGGGATGACATTCCATGTGGGGATCATAAGGCAGGTTTTATCATAGAGCTGGATACACATGCATACTATGGAGAAACGATTGAATCCCTCAGTCGCAAAAATAAAAAATTGAGAATAATCTCCAAGTCCTTGAGTGAAAACCACCTTGTGGCACTCTCCGACTCTAAAAAAGTAAAAAGAAAGGACGCATCCAATGGTGAAAACCTCTCTGAGGCGCCTGAGGATGGGGGATTCAATCTTCCTCTTACAGCTATACACCAAGAAAAGTCAGCTATGCTAGCAGAAAAGTGCAACCCCATCAATCTGGGAACACAAGAAACTCCTCATATTACATTCTACGCTGAGTCATTATTATGCAAAGAACAAGAGGAGTTGGCTACCTTCTTAAAGGAAAGGAAGATAAATTTTGCGTGGACCTATGCTGATATGCCAGGATTGGATCCAGAGGTAGTGGTTCATCACTTGGCAGTCTATCCTAAAGCTAAACCTGTGAGACAGAAGCTTCGCAAAATGCATCCTCAAATTGCTTTGTTAGTCAAAATGGAGCTCAAAAAGCTATTAGATGTGGGATTCATTCGACCAATTGATTATCCAGAATGGGTATCGAACTTGGTACCCGTATCAAAGCCTGACGGAGCCATAAGAATCTGTACGGATTTCAGAGATTTGAACAAAGCATGTCCCAAGGATGATTTCCCGCTCCCCAACATCGACATGATAGTAGACATGACAGCAGGGCATGAGATGCTATCACTTATGGACGGATTTTCAGGATACAACCAGATTATGATAGCAAAAGAAGATCAACACAAGACGGCTTTCACTTGCCCATGGGGAACATACTGCTGGAACGTAATGCCATTCGGCTTAAAGAACGCCGGGGCCACATACCAAAGGGCCATGACACTAATATTCCATGACATGATCCACAAAACAGTTGAGGACTATGTTGATGACATCCTGGGAAAATCCAAAAAGAAGGAGGATCATATATCGGTCTTGAGTGCTATCTTTGACAGACTAGAAGAATACAAGGTTCGTTTGAATCCCAAGAAGTGTGTCTTTGGCGTACAATCAGGAAAGTTGTTGGGTTACATAGTGTCAATGAGAGGCATTGAGATTGATCCGGCAAAGGTGAAAGCAATACTTGAAATGGAAGCTCCTAGGACATTGAAACAACTGAGAGGTCTCCAAGGCAGGCTTCAGTCAATTCGCAGGTTCATAGCACAATTAGCAGACAAACAAATCCCTTACTCTCACCTACTCCACAAGGGGGTAACGTACAAATGGGATGACAAATGTGAACAAGCCTTCAACAAAATCAAGGAATATCTGTTAACACCTCCAGTACTAAGGCCTCCAATTCAGAACAAACCATTGATCCTTTATATCTCAGCAACTGCAGCAGCCCTTGGTGCTCTCCTAGCACAACATGATGAAAATGGAATAGAAAGAGCCATATACTACATCAGCCGTACAATGGTGGGCCATGAGTTAAACTATACATTCATTGAAAAAGCTTGCCTAGCAGTGGTGTTTGCATCCCAAAAATTCAGACACTACATGTTGGCACACAAGATCAAACTCATAGCTAAAATTGATCCCTTAAAGTATCTTCTTTCAAAGGCAATGCTTACAGGAAGAATGGCTAAGTGGGTAATGATATTATCAGAATATGACATTGAGTATGTGGAGCGCAAGGCAATCAAGGGACAGGTCATTGCAGACCAACTGGCAGATGCACCTATCTATGCGGAGAGCCCACTTGTTTCAGAATTTCCAGATGAATCCATTTTCAACATTGACATAGCTACTCATTGGAAACTATACTTTGATGGCTCCTACACACAACATGGGTCGGAGCTGGTATCTTCTTCATCACTCCACAAGGGGATTGTATACCAAGATCATACAAACTAGCATTCCCTTGTACCAACAACATTGCAGAATACGAGGCTTTAACTATAGGTCTCAGGATAGCAGTACAGTGGAACATTATGGCATTGAAGGTATATGGAGATTCACAGCTTATCATAAATCAAGTGAACAATGAGTACCAAACAAAGGATGATAAGCTAACTCCATACAAAAGGCTGGTGGAAAATCTCAAGGAATATTTTGTTGACATCACATTTGAGCAAGTACCAAGAACCAACAACAGAGCAGCAGACGCAATGGCAACTATTGGATCACTCTTAGAGATCCCTCAAAATGTTCCGAAATACGACTTCTTGGTAGAGCAGCTTCTCGTACCAGCATTCAAGGTACCAGAGTCAGAATTTGTGTGCGAAATCGTTGGTCCAAATGATCAGTGGTACCAAGACATTTACACATACCTTAGGATAGGTATCATTCCCGCCGATTTGCGTTCAAGCCTTAGACGAACCTTTATCAAGAAAGCATCTCGTTTTGTCATTTTAGGAGAAACCCTTTATCGTAGAAGCATAGAAGGAACCTTACTAAGATGTCTTAACCCTGAGGAGGCTTCGGCTGCCCTAACTGAGGTGCACAACGGCATCTGTGGTTCTCATTCGAGTGGCATGACCTGTCTAAGAAATTGTTGAGGAGTGGGTATTACTGGCCTACCATGGACAGAGAGGCACATGAATACGTCAAGAAGTGTCTACAGTGTCAGCAACACGGGGACCTCATCCATGCTCCAGCTCAAGAGCTTCATCCAATCATCACACCATGGCCCTTTTCACAGTGGGGACTCGATCTCATTGGGAAAATCACACCCACCTCATCCAACGGCCACAAATTCATTATAACTGCAACTGAGTACTTCACCAAGTGGGTTGAAGCCATACCTATGACCTACATAACAGGAAAGCAGATCTCAAAGTTCATCCTGAACTATCTCATATGCCGCTATGGTGTTCCACAAGCTATTATCTCAGATAATGGGACACCATTCAAAAATCAGGAAGTCCGTGACCTATGTGATAAATTCAAAATCCAACATCGCTTTTCCACCCCATACTATCCCCAAGGCAATGGCCAAGCAGAAGCTACAAATAAAACCATCCTCAAAATCCTTAAGAAAACAGTCAATGACGCAGGTCGTGACTGGCATTTGCAGCTTAATCCTGCCCTTTGGGCTTACCGAACCAGCATCCGCACACCCACTGGTGCCACACCATTTTCCTTGGTCTACGGATCAGAGGCCATCTTGCCCATTGAGATCGAGTTACCATCCCTCAGAGTATCATTGCAAAATCTCATCACAGACGAAGAGTATCGAGTTTCAAGACTGAATGAGCTGGAACTGTTGGACGAGCGACGTTTGGATGCTTTAAACCATCTGCAAGTGTATCAGAATAGACTGAAAAGGAGCTACAACAAGAAAATCAGAAGCAGAACTTTCCAAGTTGGAGAATTAGTCTTAAAAGAAAATCAGAAGAATGTCCCAAATCCCAGCAGCAAAGGAAAGTTCGAACCCAATTGGTTAGGGCCTTTCATTGTCACAGCAAGCTACAAATCAGGGGCATATCAGCTATCAACACCCGAAGGGGAACCTCTGCAGGAGCCCATGAATAGCTCCCATCTCAAAAAGTTTTATACCTAATTCTTTCAAGGTATAGAACCAAAAAATCCAAAAAAATCAGAAAAAGTCCTGAAAAAATGGTTACTTCGGCGAAAACCTGGCAAACAGGCGTCTTGGTAACAACAAAAAAATCAAAAAAGCAAAAAATCCAAAAAAATCAGAAAAAGGATAAAAAATAGTAAAGAAAAAAATCGTCCTCTAGTGAAAACCACTTCTGTGGCACTTTGGGCAAGTACCTTGGTGAAAACCTGGTAAACAGGCACCTTGTGTAAATGAGCACTCTCCATCCATCTTGGTCTCCGTGACTTGCTTTGCATCATTCACTCACTCATCGCATATCGTCGCATTTCACCCTTCCATCCGCATCTGCACCATAGCTTGGTCTTTCATTTGTGTCATGATCCCTCCTAGTACTACTCGGCCCACTTAAAAGGTCAGTTTGTCCTGCCTGTATCGGAGTAGTCTATCGCCTCACGCTGGGGGCACGTTCTCATCAGATCGGATTCGTGTATGATCTTAAAGTCCTCAAAATCAGAAAAATCCAAAAACATCAGAAAATCAGAAAAATCCAAAAACATCAGAAAATCAGAAAATCCAAAAACATTCAAAACATATCAAAATCCAAAAACAGGTCAAAAAGTCATTTCAAAATCCAAAAACAAGGTCGTCTTGTCGAACTACGTCGTCTCTGAGCTTGAACGTAGGCAAGGTTGATCTTTGATCATCCCCCGAGACATTTAGGTCAGTCCTATAGGGTTAGATCATAATGGTGACATTTCATCATGTATATCTTCATCACATGCATCGATCAAGTTATTACGATTCGAACTCGTGGTCTCTGCGTATAGTGAAGCCAAGGCTAATCTGTCCCGATAAGCCAGAGGCCCCTAGGATAGGTCTTTAGGTTAGTCTCTTGGTCAAAATCTCGTAAAATCCCAAAAACATTGAAAAAATCAAAAATCAAAACATTTGTAAAACCTCGAAAAATTACCAAAAACAGCCTCAAAACATTGCAAAATTCCAAAACATCCAAATATTTGAAAAAATCCATCCACCTCATCTCGCTTACACTCGCAATAATCAATCATCCATAATAAATCGTCATCACCCTCAACCTTTGGTAAAACAGTCAGAAACAAGTCTAGCAGTCAAATGTGAAAACCTAAACTGTCAAAATCTCAAGTATAGGTCTGTCGGCAAGCAAGTTGGTCAACTCTTTTCTTATCAATGGCGTATAAATCATAAATCAATTTCATCATTGTTTGATAAAAGCTTGTCCTAGGATCCGTTCCGAAAATGGGCACTTTTACCAAACCAACCACTTTGGGTAAACAAAACGACGTGTCATTAACATGTCCTAGGATCCGTTCCGACAATGGACATTATCTTTTGGCAATAAGTTTTGGCTCCCATCTTTTGAAACACATCCCTCTGGCTGAAGGTATGAAGAACATTGGCTTGCTTGTATACTTGATCTTTTCTTTTGATTTATCATATTGCGCTCATTCCAAGGACCTCTCGATGATATCCGAATGAAGGATTTAGAGAGATAGGAATGGGGCAACGATCATTATCTTTTATCTGTTGTTCTTGTTGGATGTTCTTGTAAAATAACTTAGTGAATACTTGCTGTTTAGATATGTATGGAGGATGTTTAGATAAAGCTTGTTATTGTACATTGATTGGTTATACCTTTCGTGTTTGAATTAGAGATGTTGAGACTTCTAAAGAATTCATCCCACAACAAGGTTTCATTATGTCAAGAGATGTGAACAAAATGCTCCTATCTGTTTGTCGGAGTCAAGAGTCCATCACACTAAGTACAGCCATCCACAGTCCTTTATACCTTGATGCATCGTGCTTAGGTGTGTTATCAAACATAAAGTAAGTGACCCTTTGAAAATCCCAATCCTTGATAAGCAAATCATCCATCTATCATCATCATTTCTTATCATCATTTCTCATCATCATCTCTCATAATCATGGACTTGTTGGATCCTCTTGTCATATCTCGGCTCGCTTTAACATCCATACATCCATCATGCATCCATCCATTGCATCCATCGCATCTGGAAGCCATCAATAAACATACCACATATCATTCATATCATGCATCATAGGAAACATTGATCATTTCACATGCATTGCATATCATCATCATAATATAGATCTGTTAGTCTAAAGCATATCATAAATCATCGGATTTACATAATCACAGCATATCCCACATCATCCATCTCATCCATCTCATATCATATCATCATTTAAGTTGTTTGAGATAATATAGATTTGTTATTCTAAGCATCTTAGAAATCATCTGCATCGTCATCCATAACCATCCATTTTGAACCTCTTTGCTCAGCGAATCGACCCTCAATCGAATCTTTTATTCGATCTCGAGGAGCCCAATATTACCCGGTGTACTTCTTTCATTTTGGGGCATCAGAAAAATCATGAAATTTTTAAATTTGATGGCGGCAAGTTATTCTTTGAATAGCAGTAACAAGTACATTGCTTCAAGAGGGGAAAATGTGACAAAAATTAACCTTCTGCATTTGATCAGGATCATTCATTAACCGAACTAGACATTGCATCAGGACCATTCATCAATTAATCAAGTGCATTTTCATCCATTCATTTATCAAATAAACCTTATCATTCAACCTTCATCCTGCATTATCCATTTAATTAAATAAATCAAAAAGCCATTTAAATCAAATCCTAAATCACTTTCCATCCTTTTCTGGATTTAAATAAATCAGAATATCAAAGTCTTGAAAGTCAAATCAATTAATCAGCATTAAATCAGCATAATCATCATTAAATTAATCTAATCCTAATCTAAGGCTAATCCCATCCCACTTGCACAATAAATCAATTTTATTGATTTATTAAAACAATCATTTTCCCTCAACATGACAAGTCAAACAGGGCATTTATTGCTCTTCTTTCTTGTCCCCCTCTCAAAATTAATTGCAAATTTGAATTCAAAATTTCCCCCTCTTGGGCACTCTTCCCAAATCTTGCACACACATTAACTAATCACATGATGACAAGTGTCCTCAATTCATTGGCTTGTTTTTGATCCCACATTGGTCCCTCTTCAACATTTGGCATTTTGAAAATCTTTAAATAGGTGCATCATCCTCAAGCAAATGGCTTCACAATCTCCACAATCTTCACAATTTCATGCAAGGTTACTCTCTTCATTTGAGATTTGATCTTGTTTATCATCATTCCACCATCCTCATTGCATTTTCAGTTTGAGCTTTTATCAAGGATTGGGAAAGGGTCACTAGCACATGTGACACCAATCCAACATGGAATAGGTAGCTTGCTTTTGTTTTCATAATATTTTAGTCTTTACATTATCATTTGTTGCAGTTTTGAAAGCATTTGCAATGTATTCCATGGAGGTATTTACAGATTTGTGTGTTATACTAACCCTTCTAATGAGTTTTTGAGGTTGGTTGTACATTGCAGATTTTGGGTACTTCACATCTAAAAGACCCTTTGAGGGTGATATTTTGGCCCAGTTGTTAGGTTCCTCAAAAAAGCCTCAACATCAACATAACCTCGACCCTAATGCAGTAGAGGTGATGGTAGACATAACCAAAAATTATGGAGATGTTGAGCTGAAGTACGAGGATGACACAGTCACTGGGTAGGAATTGTTCCTACATTGGTATTAAAAAAGAAAATTCCATTCCCCTGTCTCCAATGCATGAACCTATGATTTGGGGAAGCTAATTGTTCCTAATTTCTTTATAAATGTGGAAATCATCAAATGCCTTGCTTTTGGGTATGATGAAAATATCAGAGTAATTAGGGCATTGGATGGAAGTGCCATAATGGATATAACTAGGGAGTTTATTTGTGAGGTTTCTAGACTCAATGCGACCACAAAAAGGGTTATAGAACTTGCTTCTTTCAGAAGAAAATACAAGCAATATAGACATAGCTTCAGAGTGAAATGGATCTGTAGATTTAGACATAAAAGCTTATATGGAAAGTCATTGAGAATCCCTGATATCGAACATGAGCCTTTTGATGTCAATTCTTTTGAAGACTATTTTAGAAGCACACATTGGGCATTATGCAGGGTGTTGTGATAAGATGCGGGCTAAAAAATGGACATATCTCTTACATATATGGTTGTTGATGTACACCATCCTTTTTTCAATAGTGACTTTGACTATGCCAACTTGTTAGCTGATGCTATTCACAATCGGTTGGTTGACATTAAGAGAAGGAAAAGTGGTAAGGAACCAAAGGTGAATTTCATGTGGTATTCTCTCCTTTTCCATATTATTTTGTACAAAGGTAAAGATCATTTCAATAGATTTTTTACAATTGGACATGAAAGATAAAGAGGGCAACGATCTCCAAATGAAATGTTGGACCCATATTTGGAACAAAAATTGTAGTGATTCTGACTATTATTTCTTTGAAATTTTCTTTGTACGACAAGTCATGTATGTCAAGGTTGGGTTGAATTGGAATTAGATTGCACAAGCAAATTTTGGATTTCCTTAGGCCCAAAGAGTGGAGGCCGAAGTTAGGAGTATAGTATAACTGGGGAGATTATTACCTCCATGAGAACTCAATTGTTATTAGAGTATATGTTTCCCTTAAGGCCCCCATGTACTACTCAGATTTGTGTCACCCAGGTTGGCATTCATGGAAATTATGTGGCAATTGAATGATATTGATCACTATCATTTAGGCAAACAAAAGAAACGATATTTTTCCCCTTATGTCACTACCCTTTCAGATTTCACTTTTACCAAAGAGGGATTAGATAGGTTGAAAGAAATGCTTGGGGAATACAAGTTATCTCAGTTAAATGCTAGGGATTTTGAACTTGAAGGTTTCATACAGGTGGTCAAGAAAAGGCTCAGAAGGTCCATTTTTTTCCATCGGGTTGATTTAGATGAAGATGTCATAAGAAATTGTAAGGATGAATCTGAGGTAAAAAATAGAAAGGTGAAATGGATTGCAGTCCACAAGGTAGAGGCAACAAGGATAAAGAATAATAAGGATTATCATGGAGCATTTTCTGATATTGTTGACCCACTTGCCAGGATTGAGGCGGTGTTGAAGAATTTTGACAGAGTTGTAGGTAAGGTCCCTATCTTGGAAGAGAAACCATCAAAGTGACCTAGACCTAACCTTTCTATCAGAAGGCCCCAAGGGCCTATTATTAGATAAAATGTGTAATTAGACCTACCACAGGTCACTCTCTCTCCTTCCCTTGTCCATAAAACAATTAGTGTGGATTTTAATTCTCCCCCAAGAGAGCAACCACATAAGAGGATGAAAGTTGAGCAACCTCCATTGTTGGTTGAAAATCCCATGCCCATCAATCCAAATGAAAGTGAAGATGTTCATATCACCGTGGATGAAATTCAATTATGTATGTCATCCCCCCCAAGGCCAAATATTCTTGGCCTTGTTTAGCAAAGGAACGAGTTGGATGTGGTTAAGGGGAGAGATAACCTAAATTATGTGAGGGAATTGGCCTCTACACAATTCATGTGTGGTGATGATTTTATAAAATCCCAGGAGTTAAAAGAGTTTGTTTTGTTTTGAGATCAAAGAGGGCGGAGTACCTTAAAAGAGTTCAGTTGTCACAAGAAAATGTGCCTAGAAAAAAGTATGATGAAGTAGCTACAAAGGTAATGGCAGAAATGAATTTTGAGTGCAAAAACATTACGCCTGATGAAGGGAGAAGAATGGTGGAAGATAGTGGATTGCTATTGCTCCTTGAATGGGACATTGCTTCTTTAATTGTCTTCGATACTATTAGGAAATAAGAAGGAGAAGTTTTCTCCATAGAAGAGGAAGCAGAGATGGCCTTGTTAGGATTAGGGTTCGATGAACATTGGGAAGCCCTTGCAATCTGGGCCCTTTCCCCAAATACAAACAAGCCTCTGATCACTAAAGCATCGAAGGGTAAGGGTATGAAAGGGAGCTTGATTATAAAGAGGGAATCTAACACCTTTGCCCCTAAATTTGTTGTATTAGTGGTATATTTTTCCAAGTTTAATGAAGCTAGTGTTTGAAGGTTGCAAGATAGACTTAATACAATGAACAAGGAACATAATGATCTCATGGAAGCTTAAAACTAGTTGCAGGTATTATGTGCTAAACAAAAATCCCTTCTTGAAAGTGTGTAGGAAGAAGGCTCCTCTTCTATTGTCCTCCTTTCCCATGTGATGATTGAAAACACAGAGCTTAAAGAAAAGATTCAAATGTTAGAAGAGCAACTGAAGAATGCTCAACAAAATCAACAAAAGGAGAATGTGCACATTGCAACGTGCATTCTGGAGCACAAACTATCTAAAATCTTAAGAAGGCTAGAAAATACCCGCGTGTCATATCTAAATTTGAGAAATTTCATTACCAAAGTAAGTGGTGATCAATAGCGTCTCAAATATATATTTGAACAATGGATTCCTATATTTTCATCTTTGGAAGGTATGTATAAGGGATCTAAACACACTTTTGATGCCCCACCTAGTATCTATATTACTTTTGATATTGTCAAGATGGCACACAATCATAAAGGGTATTTGGAAGGTATAATTAAAGTTGCACAAGAAAAAATGAACTCTTTCATAAATGTTGATAGAAGGGTTGTATCCCACCTATTAGAAGATAATGGGGATTTGAAGACCCTATAGGAATGGAAGGATAGTTTCAATATTCTAATCCCCACACTCCTCCCTATGATTTGCAAAGATGACGATCTTGATTTAAATCAGGTTGATTCGTATTTAGAAAGGACGGTTGATGCAAAAAAAAAGATGGTATTTTTTTGTAAAGAGGCTTGTGCTTTACTTGATTCCAAGTATCATCAAAATTTGGAGAATTTGAAAAAGATCTTAGCTCATGACTAGCCTTTTGAGGATATTATTAAGGCATGGGATGAAAATTATAATATTTTACCCAGCATGTAAGTGGATCCATGCTTTAATTCCTATGCCTCTTGTCTGAGAATTTGGTTGCTAGAAAGTTTTGGGATGAGGTTCTTCACTTATTTGCTTATTGATTCCTTTTTTTGATCTTTCATCTCATTCTCTATAAGCTCTTTTGAATAGTTTAAGCTATTTGATAGCACATATAGGAAATGTTGTAATTTTTCTTTGTAATAACAAAAGATGACTCAAATACTTAAGTGTATTTCTTTAATTTTGAATATCGACCTATCTTGCTCTCTAGAATTGTATTCACTATATTTTGACTCAAAATAATCAAGGGCTATTTATAAGTTGTCATATCACATCACGTGTTTTATGTTATCGATGTTAAATTGTTATCTTTTGTTCAAGGAATGGATTAATATTCCTTTCAGTTATTTATCAAAGATTGTGTGAATGTTAACACAATAGGAATTTTTAAGTAGTGTGATAAGTGTTCTTTAAAAATGATGTAGAATCACATATCAAATTCAATATAATTGAATACAATATAAAATATAGAATATCACAATTTCATGGAATACAATATAAAATATCATCAACTATAGTTTGGAAAATGGTTCATGAAGTGCAGTATAAATACCTAAAAGCTGCTAATTCACTTCCATTTCCCAAATCAAGTTAGGGTTATCAAATTCATATTCAACTTGAGATAAAGTAAAAGAGTTGTCTTGATTCTGATTTTGGTCTTCATTTTCTCCACCCTACATCTCAAATTCAACATTCATTGTGTCACTGTCATTTGTCCCATACCAGTGCCACCAATACCAACATTTGGAGTGTTGCACAACCCTATTCTTTCACAAATGGACCTCCAGATTGTGAGTTCCCTTTCAAAAGGAAATTTTTTGACATTATACACAATTCCTTTCACCCTCAAGCAATTTTCAAAATTCTTTTCTAGTTTGTTTCTTATCTTTTATTTCAAAAACACCAATGAATTGGAAACCGTCTCAGCCTCCACCAACCCCAATATCATTGTTTGACATAAATCAACAAGTTTGAAATATTTTGATATCAAACTATGCAATATTTCACTCTGACCTAAGTTTTTCCAAGCCTTTGTTATTGATCCTAGTTCAAAGGGATTCTTCATGGAATCAAACTAGTCCATCATACTTGCAAAATTATTACATTTTTTTCTAAGTATATCTCTAGCTATAATTCCTTCTATTGTCTGCTCATTGTATTTTACACTTTTTGAAAAGTGTTCGACCAATATTTATACTTTATCATGAAAATAGGTTGGGCTATCTTGGTTTATCCAAAATTGAGGATACAAAATATCCATGGCTTCAAATATTTCTTCTTGAGGAAATCTATTATAAATCTCTATGGAAAGAGATTTTGCAATTTCCTTCAAATTATCACTAATAGATTTAACAATGTCATTAAGAGATTCCTTTGTAACATGTACTTTTTTGATAGAGCACCTGATTTTCATACAATGGTACATTGGAATCTCAAATCCACATACACAGATACATAAGTACCTACTTGCATTAAACTGTAAATAATTATCAGGCTAATTCAAATCTATAATTTTCTACCAGATGAAAAAATTTGGGCTTTTAGAAGTTAGATCTAGATATAGATGATCGAGGGCCATGCATGCATTTCTACGTAGTTTGGCATGTTCATTAATATACATAGTTTTATCTTGGGATTTCTTCACAAGATTGCTCATTTCATCCAGTATGGGGAGAAAACTAGCTTAATTCAAGAGTGTCTCTATATCGCTTAACCTATGTAAGAGGTCAAGAGCTTTGTCTATTGTGTTGTGATGCTCGTACATTACTCCAATCAAGGATTGATATTCTAAAAGAACTCGTTGTATCGGTCCATGCAAGGAGATCCATTTGGTATCAACATCCTTGAGAAGCTTGTTTCCTACTATTATTCCCTCAACAAAATTTTGAAATTCCATGAAACATTTGGGACTTCGACAAAAGTACACATAGAGCTCATAGACTAGATTTTCATTTTTTGATACTGTAGGAAACTTTCTTGCAATTTTAAATACTAAATTCATTATGTGGGACATGGAGTAAATTCCAAGCATGTATGGTGCACAAGTAGTTTGTAACTTTGCACAAACACTGGTCCTATGACCTTGCATTACTGTAACTCCATTAGCTCCTACACACACCAACTTTTTGGAAATTGTCAAGTCATCCATACATGTAATTTCATTCAAATATTTCTTGACTAGTTAAAATAGATTTTGCAATGTTGAACTGTCCTTCATTTTATGAACACAAAGAATATGAGCTTGGTGGACATGTTGTTTTACAATATACATATGCATACATACCCAAGAAGTATTATCTACCGCAGTAACTTCATCTAAAGATAATGCAATGAAGTTTGACTCTTTTACTTTCTCCTTTAAATCTTTCTTTTCCACTACAACAAGATAGTTTTCCCATTCACATCCAGTGTTTACTGAACAATGTGTGTTAGGAAATTAAGGAACACTCAAAAAAAAATAAAAAAATTCTGGTTAGTCTATCATAGGATGCCCTCTAGAAAAAATATTAAAAACAACACTCATATGAATAATTTTTGCTAGTTATGCTCCTTCCATTACTTTTCCAAATTGAGCCTCAATTGTACCTCCACATGCAGCAAGGTTCAACATTCTTTTCTTATGCTCTTCATATTCCACGACATACCTAACATGAAGACATTCTTCCTTTAATTTTCATCGTACTACTGATTGTTCCTTTTCGTCTATGATTTGCTTTTCATAAACTTTACCAGTATGCTTTTCTATAGCATCAAGCTTTAGTTACAACTTCTTGTCTCTTTTGCATTTCTAACTACAAATCAAACACTTGCATTCTATTGGATTTTCATCTCTGTTTTCTTTCTCCACTACTACAATGAATGGGTACTTTGACACCCAATCAAGCTAAAAATTTCTTGTCATTTCCCACTCACGCCCCACTTTTGATTTTCCTTTTTTTTTTCTTGCTACCAACATCATCCAAGTCAATTATCTCATTCTGGCTAACTAGGGTATCCCTTGGAACATATTTTGTAGTATTTCCATCCTCATTTGACTCATTTAACTCAATGACAATCTCACCTTGACCTTCTAGTGGTGGTGAGGTATTGTGAATGCCTTCTTCATTAATATTTGGTGGAAGAGTTGATGATGTAGCTGCATCTTGATCTAATGGATCAAAATCATTTCCAATTCCAAAGTAAGAATATATGGTAACTCTATGTTCTGGGCATTTTGATGGCCTCCCAATCCCTTCACCACCCTAAGGAGTCTTACCCTTGTTGCACTTGTCGCTCGACATATTGATCTCTCACTTCAAATAAAAGTTGGAAAAAATGTCTTCTTGTTTAAGAAGGATAGAGAATATAGATCCCATTCCCTACTTAATATCATCTTTAATATTGAAGCAAGAATATAAAATAGATAATGAAATCTTATAACACTACGAAGAAATGATCACTCACCTTTATGTTTAGGTTTTCATTGGCTTGCTATTTGTTAATGTAGGAATTCCTGTGTTGTAAGTTTGTAACTTGCCTACAATCAACTTCAAGGTTCCAAGTCCAACTTTTGAATCGAGAGCTCACAAGTTCAGAAAACAAAATGTGTAAGAACAAATGACAATTTTGATTGTATTTATATCAATCTATATTTGGTGAATTCCATAGGATTTTTAAATGGTATATTAAATATTGGTGAATCTCGCGTGATTATACAATGATACATTGTAATTTTCAAGGCGATTATGGCCCTGCAATTAGCATGGAGGTGTCATGACAATTGGTGAAATGTGTCCTCAAATGCAATCACTTTTTAATGTTATTGGTGAAATTCGTCCTCATAAGCAACTATTTGTAAATTTTAATTGGTGAAATGGGTCCTCACAAGAAACTATTTGTAAATTTTAATTGGCTAAATGGGTCTTGATATACAATGTTGTTTTAATAGTATTAACAAATATGTAGGTAATTTATTACATGCTTCTGAGATTCCAAGCGAAAATATTAATCTGTCCATTTGAAATGCCTAATTTGTTATGGAAAATTGATTACTTAAATATGTCTCATAAAATAAATCAATGGTGAAAGGACATGTATTGGACCAATAATTCATAAAATCTAGGCGATTTGGCCACCCTATTAGGTGTGATTAATTTTCCAATTTTGACTTGGCCGATATCTAATATTTTCCAATTGGTGAAGATTCTCCACTAAAGTTTTCCCTGATATATTCTTTCATCTCCCCTACCAACTTGGCCATATTCCAAGTAGGAAGAATGTTAACTAGCATGTTATCTTCAAATATTGTACTTTTGTATATACCTTGTAGACTATCATTCTTGGGTACCCACTTATTTATTATCTACCCAAGATTCTCTTGATCCTATGAATTTTTTATATGGGAATCTTTAAGGTTTGAATAAGCTGAGTATGATTCATCTAACCTCCAAAGAATCTTCTACACTTTATTCTTAATTGTTTCATTCACTATGCTATTTTTTTTCTTTTTCTTCTCTCCTTGAGTATTCCTCAATTATTCCTCCAACTTATCTATCTTTGCAGTTTAGTATTGATTTTCTTACAGAAAAATTCCTAAGAGACTTGGAGTTGATGCACTTACCACCTCAGTTCCTGGTGGTGGTGATGATGTTAATGGTTCCTCCATCTTCAATTTATTATACTTTGGAGTGAGCTTAACATGATCTTTCAACAATTGATCATATTATTCTTGTCATTCTTCTGGTAGTTGCTTCATTGAACATAGCTATGTGAACTATTAGTGGAGCTACTTGGGGAGTTGTGGTGTCTAATATTCTTTTGAAAATAAGACTCCCCTTCATTTCTTGCATAGTTTCTACCAATTTAGGCTTGTTTTTGTTTGAGGCTATATCCCAAATAGCTAAGGTTTCCTAATTTAGATTAAATCTTGATCCAAAGTATATTTTTTTTCTTGGTCATCTGAAGAAAACACCTCTTCATTTTTTATTCTAATGGTGTCTAGAGCTATTGTAGATGCAATATCCCACTCTAGCAGCAAGAGTAGTCCACTTTCTCTCACTAACCTTCTCCCCTCATCTAGTGTTATGTTCTTGAAATTGAAACCAATCTCCTTCAAAACCCTTGTGTAAAAATTCATAATTGGAGGGGTGGACTTGACCCTTAGCTTTATTCAATTTGTCATGAAAATATTTCCTCTTGATTCTAATCACAAAGTCCTTAAACTCCTTGGACTCTACAAATTCATCATTTGAGATGAATTGAGAACAAGCTAGGGTCCTCATATCATCAACCTCATCTCTACCACTTCCCACATTGATGCCCAATTGGCTTAGTGGTATGCCAACTACATTCACCCTTGGAGGAGATGGAATTTTTTGATTTACCTCCTCCTTAGTAATTTATACCTCTTCTATTTCATCAACACATAGAGGATAATCATGTTGAACACATGCAAAATGTTAAGGGCGGGCGGGTGAATTAGTATTCTACTAAACCATCCAATTATCAACCATCCAATTTCCAAAGCATATTTAACAATCATAAGAAATGTAAGCATAAATAACCCATAACATACACAACACATGAACACTAGGATTTTTACGTGGAAAACTTAAAAAGGGAAAAATCACAGTAAGGATTAACTCACAATATGATATAACAAGTTATAAGATATTACAAAAAGGGTCACTGCCAAGAGGACTCATTGTCCAAGTGAACTCACTGTTCACAAAAAAGAAAAGATACAAGAGAAGTGGCTTCATAGCCAGAGATTGAACTAAGAGAAATACATCTAGCTTATGTTGAATTCATTTCCTTTGAATCTCATTACATATATATTGCAATCAACTTAGATTACCAGTCTCTACTCTGATCTATCCACACATCAATCACTCAATACTTAGCCTATTCACACAATTTTGCAATATTCACATCACTTATAGCATTTTGATAATATCATACTCTTATCTCATATCATCTTCAAACATAAATCAACCTTGTATATATATCAGTCTTCACCGCAAACATCAATTAGGTCGGCCTAATTAGATGTAGCCTCAAATTATGCAAAACATGCCTTGTCAGCACCCAATTCAAACCAGAATGCTTTCACACTCAAAACATAAGTAATATAGGTCAGCATGGATCTATAAGAACTCCTCTTTCCATTTGCATCAAGTATTTAACCTTCTCCATAATTCACATGCCTTGAGTCATCCAAGCATAAAACCAAAAGGTAAAGAACTCCAACTAATTAACACCAAGAAGTATACAAACCATAAAATGTCATGCCAACTGAAATATATAATGTACTAACATCTATAAACCTTCCCTCAAAATTGCAACATTTAACTCAAATCCATAGAGGAATACAAACCATTTAGGTAAGGTCCAGTATACAGAAAACTATGTAAACCATATTTGTCAAACTTTTGTTACTTGCAAATCTCAAACCACTTAATCAAAACAACTAAAACTCTAAATAAGATGCCAAAGATATCTATGAACAACATATCAGAATCACATAGGAATATCTGAAAAGACGATCAAACACAGACTAAAATATCAAAGGGAACTGAGTGGTAGCAACTATCGGTATGAACATAGCCAAAAAAACATTTGCAAAATACTTTTTTGTAGAAATCCATCATTATTGATTTACATTCATTATGAGATGTAGATGTGATGTTGACATTAATGAAAACACATTAATGATAACCAATGACAATCTTCATTCTTTCAGCAATCTCCCCCTTTGTCATTGATGGTAACCTATGCTAAAACAAAATGTCTCTCCAACTATCTTTCCAACTATCTCTCCAACTATCTCTCTATTGGAATATGGACATACACTAAGAGGGGGGGTGAATCAGTGTCTGATAGAAAAACCTAAAATTTTACACCTTTTACACTTTGACAAAAAAATTTAGGTTCAAATATCCTTTCTATTGGCAATAGAGCAGAGTAATCAATTTGAGAACATTCACGAAGAGAGGTAAGAAAAGATATGACAACATTAATTCAGTTCATTTAGACAACTTATTCCAATATGATTTGTGTGAGATATCTTGCACTTACCAAAGATGTGACTAACATTGCTTAACAATCAAAGCATGATGACAAAATGGGTGCAACTCGTAATATTGTGTAAATGAAGACCAACATCATTGAATCACTTTAAGACCACCAGTTTTCAATGTAGCTTTATGATACACTGCAACAACTATGCAACTGAATGGAAAATGATAAGCATTGACACAATAGAGAACTTTAGTATGTTGTGAAAAATTGAAACATAACACTCTTGAACAATGGAAGAACATGTGATGTGATAAATTAAATGATTTTCATCACAACATGCAAAATATGTTTGGTTAAATAGAAATTTTAAACCAATTTGTAGCATATGATTGTGAAAGTACTTATAACATTGTAACAACAGATCACATTAACATTGCAGAAATAAGAACTGATAGTAGACATTAATGCATTTGATAACTTATGAAAATTAGATAGACATGAAAAGCAATCACACCAAGATTCATCACATAACACATTATATTTCTTGAGTGGAAAACCCTCTTGGGGAATAAAAACCACTCAAAAAATATATCACTTTATTTAGATAGAGCACCAACTCTACACAGTTTAGGAGCACCAACCCCTCACTAATTTAGAGCACCAAATCTAGGAGCACCAACTCCATTACAATGCAACACAATTACAATATTCTATCAGAACCCTATAAGTGCAATTTGCAGTCCTAGAATTTAAATAGAAAACTATAAAGATTTTCAATAAGCACATTGAAGAATATTGTATGAGAATGAAAACATCTTGCTTTATATAGATATCTAAGATTCATAAGGTTTTTCAATGTAATACAACTTCTGGACTGAATATCTGAAACATCATCTTCGTCTTTCAAGTAACATGATAATGCTTGAAGATCATCTTTTAAAGACCCTACAAATAATAATCTCTGTATGTAGTTTGAATAACTGTAAAAACAACTCGAGTTAGGGTTCAAATGAGAAACCCTAAATAATCTCTCTTAACAAACTTTATTAAAGATAAATATTTTAGTTACAACCCATAAATATTCTTTTCTTTTCAGATTTTTTAAACAAACTCTGAATCCATGCTTTAACAAAGATTTGAACAATAATGAAATCACTTCATTACCTAGTAAGCTTTTCTTAATCTCAATGAAGATCTTTTAATAGAAATAAACACACTTTTCAGTCATGATTCGAGCTTCAAGAAGCATTAACTTCCTTTTTTTGCTTTCTTCAAAAACAACAAAAGTAATACCTGATTATGCAATGAAGAAATAAAAAAATACCAGATTGATGGAGTCAACCACAACTACCCAGCTGAAGGAGCCATTGTCACTCCCTTAATAACTACCAAGCTCTTGCTAACTCATACTCTGCTATCCATGCTTGTAACAAACTCATTTTACTCCTCTAGTGTCGGCCAAAGAAGAACACATTTACAATTGTGAATACAATATTCTCATGGCGGTGACCAAGGTTCCAAAAATTTATACAATGAAATGCAAAATCATTTTTCCCTAGTCTTTTCTTTCAAAAAACATCATACTTCGCATGATTTAAACAATCACTTTAATACCTTTAAGTCCACTGACAAAGACTTTCCAAGAAAAACTGACACTATAAAAATGCTAATTATTAATTCCAAAAGGATACTATGATAGCTATTGGTGCCAATTCACCACGTTACAAATAATAGAAGTTGACATCTTTATCAATAATACTCGATACCTCAAAGTCATTGAACCTTAATATCATCATTTTCAGGACTTTTAAAAGTCTATTCCATTGATATTCAAACAATGCCTATATCACATGCTTAGTATGCCCAATACTCATTATGCCCGAACATTATTACCTTGTAAACATTATTCCCAAATCAAATACTTTTATAATGTCGATGTCACATGAATACAATGTGACTGTTTTAGCACTTGAACCACAAAGTGACTTAAACAATGTCACATATATATTTAAAAAAAATGATCAAACAAGATTTCAAAACAAGCTACCCAAAGCCTTGTAGCATTGTATACTTTGCCATGTATCAAATGTTGGCATACTATGTGTCTTGAAGACAACAAATAATCTTGTATGTTTTATGCAAACATAATATGTGCAAATATCATTTGATTTGTCTACCCAGATGAAAATGCAACAATATATAAACAAATGTATACCTCAAATATATCTGCCAATATGTGTAAGTCATTGTGCATAGTGTCTAAGATACCTATTTAATAAGAAAATGTCATCATGTATACCATGTCAAACATCAACTACCATATACCTGATCTATGATTTGAAATCATGAAAAGGATAAATCTGACTTGTAGCACCCTGAAAAAATAATAACAATATCAGTAACCAACATGTATCAAAAACTGAAATATGGAAATTTGAAACTTGTAATTGCATGCCATGAACCATGTGTAAAGACCATGTAAATCAACTGTAATCATCGTGTATCAAAACAAGCTGAGAATGCATCCTATCAAAATCCACCAAGCATATCATCACATTCATATCAGCAAACCACTTTTGACATCAAGGACAAACCAAAAACAACTAAGAGCCAACACTCTCCCCTTTTGATATTAAGGGAAACAGGTTCTAAACCACACAAATATGTACAAATAGAACTAGATCCCCCTTAGGAAGCCAACCAAAAACTCCTAAAACTGTTTGCATATGCACAAAAAAATCTGAAAACATAAAAGTTGAAAATGTGCATACAGATATAAATTGTCAACCTGAAGATGTTGACTCCTGAAGCTTTTGAAGAATGTCTTGCCAGGGAAACTTTACTTATTCCCAACTCGTCTTTGTTACTATGAGCATTTCGTGAAGAGACTCAAGCTCTATCAATGATTCTTATCCTTCTTCTATAGTACCAAGTGTAAGATTGATCTTTGATTTTTTTCAGAACAGGTAAGGGCAATTGAGATTAGTTTATTCTCTATTTTCACCAAGTCCCTTAGTTTCACCAGTTGCTTGATCACTCCTTCCATCTGATTCTACAAAGTGATTTTTTTTCATGTAGATCTAGTATAGTAGTCCAGGTTTTATTATCTCTGTCCAATGTCAGATCATAGAATTTTGATGTATTAGCTACTTGAGACTCAATTGAGTCCATTTCCATTTTTATTCCTTGAGTGGCCTTCAACCACTTCATGCAATATAAAAATAGTACCTTTGCACCTTCCTCAAAAGCTAACACTTCCTTCAAGAATTCTCCAACCTTTATATGTGTAGATGCACATTTTTTTTGTAATTTCCATTAACTTCTTTCTTGTAATCCTTTTCTCAACTTTTGTTTTAGTTTGTCTTTTCAATCCAGAAGCATACTCCTTGACAAAATCAAATAGTATTTTGAAATTCTTGATCATAGGTAGATATGATTCAAAATTAGCACCTGAGATGATCTCTTGCAAAGCTTTCATTGCCTCATCTATCAATTCACTACTCTTCTAATGTGTTTCAATCATTTCTTTCTGTGCTGATGTACCAAACACATCACTCAGTTGCAATTTGTGTATTAGAAATATCTTACCCAAATCAACACTACCCTGCTACATGGGCAACTACAACAACTGAGAAGAAAAAAGGGGTTGGACCTTGAATTGTTTAGAAAATAATCCAAAAGGATTCTTAGAGGAGGATTCATCAAAGGCTTGGTTAAATCCTTAGACTTCTCAACTTCTTCATTTTTCCATTATTAGACTTTTCTTCTTCTACTACATTTTCTTCTTCCTCACTAAAAAAATTGTCTTTTTCTTTATCTCCTTTATCCTTAACCTTCTTTCCTTGTTCATTATCTTCATTTTTATCTCCTTCACCTTCCTTTTCATCATCATTCATTCCTTCCTAATTCAATGCATCCTCATGTCTTATCTCTTCATGCTTCTCGCCTTCACTAGTGTTATGCTCTTTATCTACTAGAGGAATAGGAGTCTTCGGGTGTCCTTGATTTGTAGTTTCCTAAGTTACTAGAGTTACAAAAGTATCATCTTTTTTAGTCTCCTTTCTAGTCCCAACAACATCATCATCTTTATCAAACTCTTGCATGGGTTCATTTGTATTTGGATGAATATTATTAGGAATTTCTTATGTGTTAGTAGTTCTTGTGTCTTCAATTTTTGAATCTTGGTTCTTATTGCTAGAGGCAACGTGAATCATTCCATATTATTGAGCTATCAGTAGTGTTATCTTCTGTATCCTTCCTCATTCTATCAATCTTCTCCTGATCTCTTCCCATTAGAAGAGTAACCCTTTTATTTGTTCTAAATTCTTCATTAAGTGCATGGTCCAAAGTGGCCTTGTCAACTTTAGATAAGGAGAAACCAATTTTCTCGACAACATTAGTTTTGAGCTTCTCTTCCCTTTCATTTTATTCTCTTCTTCTTTCCATTAATACTTTCCATACATCATCAGGAACTCTCTACCTTATGTTCTCCATATTGGCCTCAATTGTAACGATGAATTTAACAATTACTTCTATTATTGTGGCACTATTTTTCTCAATCTCCTTTCCATATGATGCAGCCATTTCTTCTAGCATCTTGTGATGTAACATACCTTCAAATAGCATGTCCAACTTCATTAGCCGGGGCTGTCTTTCCGAAGATGTCTTCTTTTTGTTCTTTTTGTTCTTTTCCTTCTCCAGTTTTGTTGTATCTAACTTATTTTTCTTCTTTTGCTTCACCTGCTTGTGTGCATGTACCTGAAAAGCTTCTTTTTCTTTCTCAACTTCCTCTTCTTCTGAAGTATCAAAAATATTTATCCTCTTTATCTTTGAAGTTGTGCATTTTCTTTTCAAGATGAAAGGGGAATCCTCATCCTCTTCTTCTTCTTCTTCTTCTTCAAACTGTACACTTAAATATTTTTCTATCCTATCCTTCTCTTTTACTCTCTTTGGTGTAGCAGCAGTAGAAGCTTCTAGAGTAGTCTTTGTTCTCTTTCCAAGTCTTATGACCTCTTCCACCTTAATTTCTTTCATAACTAGAGCACTGGTCTCTATTCTCTTTGTTCTACTGGAGGTAGAAACTAATCTAGATGGTTGTTGAATACCAAGGAGAGTAGTGGAAGGTGTTCTTCTAGATCTTCTAGGTCTAGGGGACCCACTTTCTATGCTCAATTCTCCCACTGCACATGCTCTTAAAACTCTTATGTATTCATTTGAGAGACCTTCATCCCTAAAAAAATTATGTATCTTTTTATCCACATTTCTTTTTATCTCAGGTTTTCTCAATTCTGCATGTAATTCAAAGGATTTCTCTTCATAAGTCCCATGTCTTTTTTGAGTAGGTTCTTTAGGACTATTCAATAACACAACATAGCCATCAAATTCATTTTCAGTAACCTCATATCCAAGTAACTGTATCTAGACGGTTCTAGGTTCCATTGCTTCAATGATACATTCATTTGTTTTAACCAAAAATGTAATATCATCTCTGTATTTCTCCACAGCATACTTAAGGATCCTTTTCCATTCTTGCATTCTTTTTTGAAATACTACAAAGAAAGCAATAAGTGCCTCATCTTGTGCTTTCATGTTTCCAAGGTTGTGTAGATATTCAAATATTTGATGTGATACTGGTCTATCCTTACTCCATACAATATTCCTTCTTCTTGGAAGTTCCTTCAGAAAGTAGAATAGCAAGCAAGCCACCAAGGAACCAAATCTGAATGGGTATTTCTTGTCCTTAGTCTACTTCATATTATCAAATAGTTGTTTATGGAGAAACTCACTTAAGTCATAGTCTTTTCCTTTCTACATGAATTGATGTGGTAGACACAAAATTCTCTTAGTTGGTGTAATAAATTTTGTAGCCAATAACCATAGAAACATACTTTACTATTGATTCCTTATGGTATTTATAGTGAGTGCCCTTTGATCAAATGCAGCTTCTATCAGTTCCATTACATCCTTATTCTTCATAGATTTCAACACAAGTACTGGACCGGTGTCACATAGTCTAGCAACCTCTATTATGACTTCTTTGTTTATCAATCTAGGCATATCAGTCCACATAAATGTATCATGCACTTTGCTTAGTGCAATTTTCACATACTTGAGCTCATCATCATGTGTAAAACAAGGAAACCATTCTTGCAAGAATGAAAAGAATGAAGGTGTTGTCATTGATGTCCACTGTTCAATTGGTTATTAACTGGTTGTTGTTTTCATTAGTGTCATGGATATAGGTTATGTTATTTTTTGTATATGTCAAGGATATTAAGAAAATTGTAATAAAGATATGTTGCAAGTGTTTAATTAGTGGTTGCTTTGGATTTTTCTCTAATTTTTTCTCCTATGTTTTGTTGTTCAAATATGTTGGTCATGGTTGTTCGAAGCTGTTATATCCAAATTTTTGGTTGTTGATTCATTGTACAGTGCGAGTTATGTTCACCAGTTGTGAACTGTGTTTTTTTGTGTTTTTGATTGAGGTTCAAGAGAAATTTTGTTGGTCTGGATTTCTCTTTGTTAAAATATTATGACTTGTTGTTCTAGAGTTGAGTTGTTTTGATTGCATTGAAGATAATTTTGGTATCTAGAAGGTTTGTGCTTAATTATTCTATGTGTTTTATACTGGCTTGGTCGACCTTGTGTTAAACATTATCTTCATAGTTGATGAAGCGTGTTGAATCTATTTGGGTCCTTATGAAGCTTGTGTTTGGGTTGCCCTCATTCTAATTCCACCCTAGGATGTTTGGTGTCAACCTTATTTGAATTTGAATTTGAATGGCTGACTTTGGATATGTTTCAAAGTTGAAGATGGTATAAATATAGGATGAGTTAGTGGTGAAATAAAGAATAGAAAGAGGAAAGAGAGATAAATACAAAGAAATAGAGTAGATAGATGCAAGGTTGGTGCAAATTAGTGAGTGTGGTAGATTAGTGCAAAGCCTAAATGCTGAGTTTCTGGATGTAGTGAGCAGAAGGTCTACTCTATCATTCATGCATGCCTACAAGAGGTTGAGAAAATTGTCATGGATTTCTCCATTGTATTAATATTGTCTTCTCTCTATAGTGTATCTCTTCTATCTTATTTTTATCTCTGTGGTAGTGATCCCTCTAGGTTGTAAGCCCTATTGGACAGTGAGTCCTAATTCGGATAGTGAGTCCTTGTCTTGGTAGTGAGCCTTGTTTCTCAACTAGTGAGCCTCTTATAATAAGTTTTGATATTCTCTATAGTGTGAGTTAATCCTCACTACAGTTTTTCCCTTATTGAGTTTTCCACATAAATTTGGTGTTATTGTGTTTATGTGATGGTTCTTAGTTTCTACACTAGTATTTAATGTTCAATCTATTAAGCGGTGTTAAGGATTAGTTGTGGTGAATAAATTAAGGTTTAAATTTGTGACAAATAATTTACCCCCCATCTCATTTGTCTTGTTTAATAATTGGTATTAGATCTTGGTTCCTTGGTGAAGAGCTTAACTGCTTGAGGAAGGTCTAGGATGGATGGAAAAATGACTTATGATTATCCGAGGTTCAATGGAACTAATTATGCTATCTGGAAAATATTGATGGAAGAATATCTGGAGTATTGTGGATATGATGTGGAGAAAGCTTACAAGAATCCCTACACTCTTCCTACTAATGGTCTAAGTATGGTTGTTGAGATCAAAGCACATGAAGTGAACAATAAGGTGAAGCACATTTTGAAGAACAATCTGGTACATTTCGAGCTGATTAAGGTTTAGAATTTGAAGACTGCTAAGGAAGTTTGGGATGCTTTGGAAGGGGCCCATGAAGGTGATGAAAGAGTTAAAGAGGAAAATTTGGAGAATTTGGAGACACAGTTTGAGCTTCTACACATGTCTAAAGATGAGAATGTTAAAGCTTTTGTACAAAGATTGGATGAGATAGTGGTTGGAATGCGAGGACTTGGTGCTATTGTAGATGAAACCAAGATTGTAAAGAAGATTATTAGAACTCTCCCTGATGCTTACAATGAGAAGGTGTGTGCTATTGAATAGAGTATAGATTATGAGAAGACCTACACTAAAGATCTATTGTTGGGATTTTTGACATCTTATGAGATGAGGAAGCTGAAACTGAGGAATGGATGCAAATTAGAAACTGCTTTTAAGGCTACAAAAGCTAAAGATCTAGATGAAGAAAAATTTGATGAAATAGAAGCTAACTTTGTGAGAAGGATGAGGAAAGGCTCTGGTAAGTATGAAGGTAAGTTACCCTTTAAATACTTTAGTTGTGGTCAAATAGGTCATTATGTTGTTAAGTGTCTAGAAAGAGCTAAGAGGAATAAAAAAAGATATGAGAAAGAAAAGAAAGGAAAGAAGATCAACAAAGCATATTATGTGAATGAGAATGCTAGTATATATGATGAAGATCTTGATGACAATGAATGCTTATTTTTGGCTATAAAGGATGAACCTACTTCTGCTAATTCTGAAAAATAGGTAAAGGAATGCCCTCCGGAGAAGGAGAAAAATGAAGGTATTGTTATCTTTTCCCTACATGCTGAACAAGAAAAGAACTACTGGGTTTTTGACAGTGGTTGTTCATATCACATGACTGGTGATAAAATTATTTTTCTTAAACTTGAAAAATATGATGGAGGCTTGGTTATGTTTGGAGATGATTCTGGTGCTAAAATTTGTGGGATAGGTTTGAACAATTAGTTTTGATGGAAAGCATAATACCGATGAATGTCTACTATGTTAAAGGTTTAAGGAATAATATTTTGAGTGTTGGATAGATGTGTAGTAAGGGATATGATCTTGTGTTTAAGGATGAGAAATGTGAAGTTTGGAAAGGATCTAAAACATTGATTATTGTAGGAAAGAAATTTGAAAGAAATATCTATCAACTTAAGGGTGCTGATGGACGATGCTCGATGACTCAAATTAATGACAGTTGGTTATGGCATAAGAGAATGTTTCAAATGAATTTTAATAACTTGGAAACCATCAATGCAATTCAGGTCGTGAGAGATTTACCAAGAATTACAAAGCCTTTTAATGGTATTTTCAGGAATTGTTAGTTTGGAAAGCAAGCAAGAAATCATTATAGATCAAAGGAATGGTCTACTACTAGACTACTAGACTTAATTCATACAAATCTCTATGGTCCTACAAGAGTGAGAAGTCTACAAGGTGAAATGCACTTTATGCTTTTGATTGATGATTATTCTAGATATACATGGGTTACATTTCATAGAGAGAAATCAAATGCATTAGATAGAATCAAGACATTCAAAGCTATGTTTGAAGAAGTAAATCTGGGGATAAAATTCTTAAGGTCTGAAAAAGGTGGAGAATTCACCTCTCATGAGTTTAATATGTTTTGTGAAATGAATGGAATAAAAGAGACATTTATCTGCTCTGAGAACTTCTTAGCATAATGGAGTTGTTGAAAGGAAAAATAAAACAGTTCAAGAGGTTGCTAGATCAACGATTATCAAGGCTGGTTTACCAGAAGTTTACTAGAGAGAAGCTATTCATACTACTGTGTATGTATTTAGTTGAGTTCAAGCAAGAGAATATAGTACAAAGATCCCCTATGAGCTATGACATGGAATAATTCCTACTGTCAATTATTTCAAAGTATTCGGAAGCAAATGTTATATCAGAAGAGATGAAGAAACTTTAGGTAAGTTTGATGCAAGAAGTGATGAAGGAATTTTTCTTGGATACTCTACTAGAAGCAAAGCCTACAAATGTTTCAATAAAAGACTAAGAAATATTGTAGAAAGTGCAAATGTCAAGGTTGATGAGACAATGAAGAATTCAATTGACATTGATGGATATGTATCCGATGAACCTAATTGTGTAAGAATTGAAGAGATTGTAGAAGAACAAGAAAAGGATGAGCAAGAGAAGCAGAATGAACAAAAAGAAAGAGAAGAAGAAGCTTCAATGGTGTCACCTAAGACACCTAGATATGTGCAGGAGAATCATTTAGAAAGTTAGATTATTGGAGATAAGACTAAAGGAGTATTAACTAGAAGTAGAGCTACTGCTGAAGTAAATCTATGTTTATTCTCTGAGATTGAACCGAAGACTGTAAGTGAAGCATGCAAAGATGAACACTGGATGGAAGCTATTAAAGAAGAACTTAAGTAGATTGAGAAGAATCAAACTTGGGAATTGGTCCCAAGACCAGAAGATAAAAACATTATTGGATCAAAGTGGGTATTCAAAAATAAGTTGAATGAGAATGGAGAAGTGATTAGAAATAAAGCAAGGCTTGTGTGTAAAGGTTACTCACAAGTAGAAGGAATAGATTTTTAGGAAAAAATTTCTCTGGTAGCAAGAATGGAAGCTATAAGGATGTTCTTAGCATTTTTTGCTCATAAAGACTTCAAGGTTTATCAGATATATGTCAAGTCAACATTTTTGAATGGTGAGCTAGAAGAAGAGGTCTACATGGAACAATTAGAAGGATTTCATTTTCCATATCAATCGGATATGGTGTGTAGATTGAAGAAAGCCTTATATGGATTGAAGCAAGCTCCTAGAGCTTGGTATGCGAGGTTAGACAAGTATTTGATTTAGCAAGGTTTCAACAAAGAAGAGATGCAAAAATAATTTGAAATGTCTATATTTGGAGATATGAATTTCTTTCTTGGGCTACAGATTAATCAAACAAAGAAAGAAATTTTAATTTCGCAATCTAAGTATGTGAAATAGATGTTGAAGAAGTTTGGGATGGGTGGTTCCAAACCAGTATGTGTAAGACCTCGCTTTGTAGGTACTTAATACAACCCTAATTTGTTACATGTTTTCCTTGAATTGATGATTAGATATATTATGGATGTAAGGTGATATTTTGGTGATATTCTTTCATTTTATTTTTTGACATTATGATTATTGTCACTGCTATGAAGGTGGAAAGAAAATTGAAATTTTAATGGATTATTATATAGCTAAAGTATACAATATTCAGTTAACAAACTTATGTGATATCCAATTGTTACTTATGATTGTGTTGGTATTGTGTAGGAATGTAATGGTGTTAGACAAAAAGGGTGAACCATCAAGAGAAAATCAAAATACTTTTCTTGAGGATATAAATTTGACCCCCTTTTAAAGTATAAAAGAAATAAAGTTAATATGTTGAAGTGGTGAGGGTTGATATTAAAGGGATAAATTATTTCTGGGTTGTGAGGCTATTTAATTATGTTTCATGTGGGTGTAAGTGGGATTAGAGGTTAGGAACCCTTATCCAAGTTTGAAATTCGGATGGGACCTTAAATGAACCTTTTAAGAGGGTTGTTAGTCAATTTTCTTGGTTGGGATGCAAAAAATAAACCCCCTAGGGTCTATAGCATAGTAGTAGGGGTCAAGTAGGCATACAATAGTGCCCCTAGGACATGATTTGACCCTTGGAAAGCCCTCATAATAGAGAGTGATGAATTTTGAGAAGAGGAGGGGGTGGAAAGATTGAGTGGTTCCCTTAATGCATGTTCTCATTAATGGGGAAAGGACCTTCATTGATGGAGGGAGGTACACTTCAAACCTCCCATCCAAGGGTTGTAATTTTTGAACTCCTATATATTTTTGAGAGGAAGAGGGAGTGGGGTGTTACCCACATCTCCTCTTGGAGAACTTTAGTGGGGATGGTGGAAAGAATGAGAAGAGGAGAGGAGTCTGTTTTGGGTGATATAGTAACCAAGATGGCTTGGATTGGAGAGAAAAGAAGGATAAAAGAGTCTAACTCCCTCACCTAAAGCAAAGAGATAAGTTTTCCCTACATTCATTTTCCTCCTTTGATGGTTGTTGTAATAGGGTGATATGTTGTTTGATTCATGGTTGAAAATAGAGAGTAGAGAACCTAGATGCATGCAATTTAGGGTTATATTACTCTTATTTCTTTATAAAATCTGAAAAGGCCCCATTCATCATTTGGGTTAAAAGACTTCCTTGCTTTGGGGTATGGCTAGAGCCCACGAGGCTCCATAACACCATTACGGTAGGGTGGAGAGCAAGCCTTATATAGTTGTGTGTCCTTCATTGTATTCCATTAAATTTGTTTGTAATATGGAAACTTGGTGTATTGATGTAACATGAAAAAGGATGGGAAAGAGAAAGCCCTTATGCAATGGTTGTCATTTATTCCATTGCAAAATAATGCTATAAAGATGAGGGGTTGAGTAATTAGATAGTACTAGTTGCAAAATGAAACAACAAGAAGAGAAATATATTTGTGTTTTGTATTTGTAACATGGAAGAATAGTATTTTATAAAAAAAAAAAAGAGATAGGAATGAAACTAATAAGGAAAGATGCTCTAAAATTTATAATTGTATTAAAAATTTTTTCCCTAAAATATGTTACAAGTATTAATGAAACTATAAATGCATGGTTATATGGTTCCTTGTATTTAAAAGTAAACCATATGTGTATGTCTGTATGGGAACGAATTGAAAGAACTATGAAAGTGCAAGTATATACTAAGTTGTCTCATTAAATCATGTTAATGATTAATCATGAAATTATCTATTTGAAATATATTTCTAACATAGAGATTTGTTGAGTTGAGTTGGTCTCCTTGAAATTGAAGTAGTACCATCTTATATCATATTATACATGAAGGGAGATGGTATTTATGAACTTTTGTTTTATAATTTCACAATACTATATCTAATTTAGAAAGAGCATCATAGAACAACTATCATAATAAATCATTGTCACCCTGGTGTACTATCACCATTGAGCATTGTCTAAGATAATTAAACATATTAAATAGTTATCAAAGACACTGTTACAAGAAACAAAAGTATAGGCAAAGGAAATATATATATACACAACAAAATTTACAGCCACCTACCATCAATATTAAGACTTCCATTGTAATGTTGAGAAATAGGATGTTTCCCTCAATAAGCTCCACTTGGGTGCCTTTACTAAACGTATGTTTTATTTTTTTCCATTTTGTAATTATATGTTCCTGTGCAGTCTGCATCTCAAATCTACAATCTTCTCTACTAAAATCTGATTCAAATAGTCCTTCATGGTCCAAAAGAATGACACCTCGATATATAGATTGAGCAATACTAGGATTTCGCCACTTCCTCATGGATTTAATACTTAAGCACCATGTTTTAGCCTTATAGTTTTGCAAACTAGAGCCCACTTCCGTGAAGGGACGCTAGGAAGCTTGATTATCTAAGGATTCCGGTCCTCAATGTTTCTCTAATTAAATCTAAGTTGTAGAGTCCATGTCCTATGAAATGTATGATTGATAAAAAAATAGATAAAATAAAATAATTATCAACTATAGTATAAAGCAGTAAACTAATAAGACACCACAAATATGTATCAACACCTCCCTATCCAAGGATTGTTGTTGAGATTTTCCCCATTTTGGTTTCTCTAGCCAGGCGTTGCCCCAGACCGCTCTAGAAGCTTACCCAACCAGACAATAATGGATGTCGCTTGATTGTTTTCCTGTGTGGTAATAAAATGTAGGAAACATTATAAGCTCATTTAGGGTTTCAAAATGTTTTAGGTAGCAAGGGGATTGATAGAATAATAATATTATTATTTTTTACTAACACCAGTTGAATTATAGTGCACTGCGTACTACTTCACATAGAGTTGATTGGCAGGTAGTAAATTCTTTAGTGGGTAGAATGGTCATAACGGTGCACATGATTTCATGGCATGATTAAGTGTCCTTAAATCAACCACCCTATGATCTTATGGAGTATGCAAGGGTCGATTTTATCATTTCTACAGTTCCCCCATCACATTATCCAGGACAATAGAGAATAATAATAAATACCAGTACTAAATGGACGATGTTGCGGGACTCATTAATTGATAGACAACTTCTACCTATCCTAGTGCTCTATAATATTAATGTTTGTTCTGTCAAAATGAAATCAACAAATGGAATTTATACCTATACCATTGAAGCTTGACCTACTTCTGCATTGGATTGAACATAGTTAGTAGATAGAGGCAACCTCGAAAAAAAAGATAGGGAAGATTAATATTTCTGCTAAATAGTCTATTTTTTCTCCCAACTAGAAGTTGCTCTCTGACTCATGGTAATCCTAATTGTCCCTTTCCACCTTTTCCATATAGACAAACTATTTAGATATGAAGATTTACGGGAGAGGTTTTAGAAATAATAGGAGTACCAGGTCTAGGGAAACAACGAAAAACTAGCTCGCGAGTATGCTCTAGAAGTCCTCTATGACGCTTCTATATTTGTCTTTTTCTATTCTACCATTGCTCAAATCAACAAGTAACTCCTGATTTTTTTCTCACAGAAGGCCATGCCTGGTATCGTATTTCAGATCTTGCTTCCATGTCACTATCATTTTGCTTTTATTGACTCTAGATATTTTTCCTTAGAAGGAACATTACATCTCTATTAATTTAAAAATAGATTACGTTGTTGTAATTTACGATTAAAAAAAATCCAATGTGTATACATGGCTTAAAATGAGGGTATAAATCCAACCAAGATGACTCTAAATAGCAATATAAATAGTTCAAGTCTTTGGGCTGCCTTAATCCAGCATTGTTGAAATAGGGTTGAAATTTAAATTTGAAATTTACATACGATTTCTCTTTGCTCATTAGTTTTTCATATATTCCTTTCTCTTATAATTTCACATCTAACTCGCTACGTGGCTACCATTTACCTGGACCAAGTTTCCCTTCATTATTTAAGTGTCTCATGGTTGATATATCGATATGTTTGGTGCAGAATCTGTAGGTAAGTCCCTTTCCATGATCTCAGTATATAAGAGATGAGAACTCTATATATGGGTGTATCACTAATTGTTGTATGGTATTTCATTCTTAAACAATTCTATTTTTTTTATCTGTTAAAATAAAGCAGTAGTTTAGCAGTTTCTACTTATCTTCATGAGCAATTAAATGTTTCCTAGTATGTACCTATGGTTGCACATTAAACCCTCAGTCTTTCCCTACCTAATCATGGCGTATAATGTCACAAAGGAATTTTCAGTTGGGAATATGAAGGTTTAAATAAAGGATTAAACAATAGCATCATTATTCATATGAAGAAATGGTTGAGTTAATAATAATAATATCGTTATAATTATTTGATGAAAGAACAAAAATATATGTTGAATTATTGAATAAATAATAATTACTTATTTATTATTGTTTCATTGATTAAATAGTAACCTTAGATTGAGGTTAAAAGTTAGTTGAACAATTATAATTGACAATACCCTTGGCGAGGATGGAAATACTGTTAAAACCATGATTAGATAAGGATAAGTTTTATTAGGATTAACTATTAATAATAACACTTTATTACAAACTAATTGGTACAAATTTTATTAGTGGTTAGTTGCTAATAATAATATCATCAATAATGATTTAATAGTAAAATCATTATTAAGGTTTAATTAAGATTAATAATAATCTAATAATTATGATAAAATAATAATTTTATTAGGGTTAATGCTCTAACATTGATAAGATGGTAATATTGTTATAACACTAAGGCTAATTGAGCCATAGTATTATTATTGTTTAAACCTCAATTAACCCTAAGATGGTTGAAGATTGCTAGATAATAATAATCATATACACTCTTGCAATATGTGTAGTGGAAAAAAAATCCCACCTCTCCTACGTTCTTGACTTGGAAACCTAAATTAATTATTGTACTATTGCCTTCTATAAACATAACATTCATATTGTAATATGATACCATAAATTTCCTTAGGGAGAGATTTCATTGTTAGCCTAGTAATTGGTCGGTATGCACTCCATCCCTTAATATCTAATCAAGGGGGGTTAGGGTCATAATCTTATTTAAAAATCAAAACTATCAGTGTCCAGATCTAGAGTTAGTTGAGGTGGAGCAAATTTAATTCTAGAGTATGGTCTAAGGGTTGCATTTGTCTAGGGGAAATTTCATTTCTCTTACTTTCTAGGTCCATCCTAGATTTGACCCTCTTATGGTTGTACCCTAAATATTTCATGAATTAACACTCCTTTCAAATGGGGGTTCACTTCTCATCACCTAAGAGTGAACGTAAGGAACTCCTCACACTTGTTCACACTAATAATTTAGTTGTGCTTTGACTAAATATTGATACTTTTGATTCTTGTGCTTGATGACACTCATCGTGTGTCTTGCACTACCATATTTGAAAAGATTTTTAACACGGGAGTTTTCAAAAAAAAGTTGGTTGGGTTTTTCTAGTGAAATTTTTTGGGCATGACACTTGGTATGAGAGCTAGGTTTCAACACTGGGTACTCTGGGAAAAAGATGGGTCCTAAGTGAATGTATGAGCTGTCAACATGTAAATCAGCTTGTGGTAATTAGTTTTCGATAAACTTCAAACTTATAGCTTAAGTTTCTTACCTCGTTAAGGAGAATTATGGTCTAATGTGCAAGTAACCATCCTTTAAGGGATTATAAGAATAAAATAATTGAAATTGACCAATCAAGGTATTTAATTAATAAAAAAAATTAACTAGAAGAAACATAAGCTCATGAAAACCAAAATATATTCTCAAGAAAATCATGATTAATGTAAGCATCCTAGTACCTATGGTTAAAGAAATGCCTTTTATCACCATGTAGCCATAGTCCATAAAAGGAAATTAATGACATCTATAAATTTATTATTCAAGTATTGTGGATGGTATAATATAACCTTGGACCATTAAAATTAATTGTTCTGAATTGTATAGTTCAACATTAGAAAATTAATCATTTCATTTAAAATTAAAGGAAACATGAGAGAATGTTTAAAGATGATGTGAGATGGGGTTAAAAATAAAATAGCATAGATAAAGTGACAGCCAACACTTCCAAGCTATTAACCTCATCTAAACAAGAGAATACAAACAAAATAAAGCACTCCCCATATTGTAGTTGATTCCTTCTCTTGCTCTCCTTCTTCTTGTTATGCAACTTTGCCCTCAGATTTGTTGAAATACTTGTGCAAAACCTGCAAATGGTAGGAAGAAAGTTGGAGACAATTAGTTGTTAAGGTGAAAATGGAGAAGGAAGGTTTCTTTTATAGACAACCCTTCAAATGGATGGCTGAGATTAATCCTCTAAAAGGATTCTAAGATCAACGGTCCAGAATTGATGCACCAAGAATATGTTATTTTTGGAAGAATCATGATAGATAGACATGCAGGGACATGCAAGCTATGACATGAAATAATGACAGGGTATCTTTGACCAAGTGGAGGTGCATAAATAATTTATTCAAAATGGAGGAAAATGACAAGTGGCAAATAAATAATTGATCCAAATTATTTATTTAGAGAAAATGACAAAAGGAGCATTTAATTAAATGGGGAGGTTGAAATTAAACATGGATAATTAATTTGAATTAGTTATCCAAAAGAGAGGAATGAAACACAATTAAATAATTTCGATAATTATTTAATTATAGAAGAATAAAAGGTCAAATAATGATTATTATTATTATCTGACTATAGATGAAAGATAAATAATTAAATAAAAAATGATTCATTTAATTATTGAAGAAAGGGATATATTAGCGACGCAATTAAATAATTTTAATTGATCAGGATAGAATAAAGATGAGAAGGTGAATTAATTAAATAATTAAAAATTATTTAATTAATATAGGAATGCGATCAAACTTAATTGAATAATTAAAATTATTCAATTATCAAAGGACAATGACCAAGGAAAATGACGCTCGCAAACTTAGGACATTTTTCAGTGTCTACATTTTTCCCCTCTTTGACACAATGCAGTTCATCACATTGTGTCAAAGAAACTTAATTCTGAAATATGCCCTAGTGACAATAGGGTATGGGTATGCCCTAGTGAAAGAAGAATGATGAGGAGGGTTGTGTATGCCCCCTCGAGAGGGCATGTGAGTTCAAAGAACACGAATGCACTCTCGAAATGGATGATAAGATAGAGGATGAAGGATAGAAGAAATGTTAGCTTGGAAGGGGATGGATATTAGCGTGGAAGAGAAAGGAGGATGAAGATGGAAAGCTAGATGAGAAATGATAAGGGAACCAACTTTCATGCTTACATTTTTATATTTATCATCATTGGGCAGATTATTGTAATGGCCAACAAACACCATGATATGACATAGACCAAGGTGTGCAAGGTTGTACCATCATGTGAGACATGCAGTTGCAGACAAGGATGATCATGACTCATACTAAGAGAGTGATTTCCCTAGTCTTTTTGTCATAATCAACCACATATAGTAAAGATAGGAAAGACAAATCATGAAACGTCATTGCTCCTCTAAATCCTGTTGTTAGGTCATCCTTGAGGAACTAGCATCATGATTGTCAAAAGATAAAACAAGCATCATAGAATTAAATTCCAACTGCTTGCCAAATGTCTGAATGTCAAAATGTCAAGTTTTTCAAGTTTGTCAAGTGTGGTGGAATGTCGGATGTCTTGGTGTCAAAATTCTAGGGTTGATGATATGAAGATGCCAGATTGGTGTCGAGTTTAGGAAGGACACATCTTGAACAATGTCAATGTCAAGATTATCGAATTCAGGAAGGACACATCCTAAATGATGTCAATGCCAAAGTGATGCCAAATTCGGGAATGACACATCCCAAATGAGGTCAATGTCAAGATGTTGGATCAATGCGAAGTTTGAGAAGGAAACATCTCGAACAATGTTGATGTCACAATGTCGAATTTAGGAAGGACACATCCTAAATAATGTCAATGTCAAAATGCCAAGTTGATGCCAAAATGTCAGATTCAGGAAGGACACATCCTGAATAATGTTGATGTCAAGAGGAACATATCTCGAATGTTGTGAGAATCCTCAAACTGCCAGATGACTGTGATGATTCCTAAGGACACATCCTAGGAAATGAATAAGTGATGGGGCTACCCTTCAGAAGGACACATTTGTAGAGTAAGCAAGATTTGACTAGCTTGACTAAGTTTGACTGATTTTGATATGCCAAGATGATTGTCGTGCTTGATTGACAGATTGTATAAGTTTGCTTGGGTAGATTGTTCATTCAAATTTTGACAAAGACCATGATAAATTTAAAGACTATTTCATGTGTGTGAGAAAATTGTGTAATGAACCCTAATGGACTGACCTAGTGTGGCCTCAGGGGCTCATCGATAGATGGCCTTGCCTATGTCATACACTTAGAGACCTCGTAGCTCGACATGATCAATGACTTTGTCTTGTTGACCAAAAATTGAGTCATGAATTATCTTGAAAAACCTACTAAGACTGACCTAATGTCTCGGGGGCTTGAAGATGAGCCTTGCCTACATAGCAAATGCGCAGAGACAACGTAGTTCGACAATGACAAAGACTAATCAAGACTTGAACTGACATGACTATTTTTTGGGATTTTTTGTGTTTTCTTTAGGACATTTTTTTATTTTTAGGTATTTTTTCAGGACATTTTATGATTTTAAGGTATTTTTCAAGACATTTTATGATTTTTTAGGTCTTTTTTCAAGACATTTTATGATTTTTAGGTCTTTTTTTAGGACATTTTATGATTTTCAGGATCACGTGCGGTACCCACTGTAGTCTCATGATAGAATTTTGCCCCTAGTCAAGTTGAGAATGAGCCAAGAAAAATGGAATGTAAAGAAGAGGCATGACTAGCATGGGCAGTGGACAATATGCAAGACTTGATTTCAACCATTGTTAGCCATGGACGGAAATGTCATGATGTCGGAGTGAAGTGTTATGACGAATGTCGGAAAGGAGTATGTTTATTAGGGACAAAGGTAGATAGAGTGACAATAGATGGAACAACAATGAATGACACACATGGCACCTGTTTGCTAGGTTTTCACCATGGTACTTATCCAAAGCGCCTGTTTACCAGGTTTTCACTATTGGACGAATTATTTCTCTTTATTTTTGTCATTTTATTCATTTTTTTTAAAAAAAAATATTTTTGGTGTCACTAGGACACCTGTTTTCTAAGTTTTTATCAAGGTGACAATTTTTTGTATTTTTAACTGGTTTTTAGGTATACTTTCTGATGCTATGCATAGAATTTGCACAAATGTAAACTGTTGATTGGCTTTGTCAACTGTTCACCTTCAAGAGTAGCTAATTGATATGCTTCGGAACCAAATGATGCTATGATGACATAAGGGCCCAACCAATTTGGCTCAAATTTTCTTGGCTTCTCTTTATCTGACTGATTCTTAGGATTCTGCATCAGAACTAGGTCGCCAATGTCAAACTGCCGAGTCATCACCCTTTTGTTATAACTTCTGCAAAGATGATTTTGGTATGCTTGTAAATGATTCAATGCATTGTGTCTACGTTCATCTAGCATTTCTAACTCATGCAGTCTTGAATGTC